>BMAO01010833.1:0-31410 GCA_019973975.1 Trichonephila clavata
ATATATTTAAATTCATCTTTTTTTAGTGTTTTTATATCAAATTTTCCAAACAAGAAGACATGAATCAAGAATCTTTACACTTTTCAAAACTATCAAAATAATCATACGAAAAAACTCCTTTTCTTAAAAGTAAATCTATTTTTTCTGAACCAAAATAATGTTTCTTATATTTAAATTCATCTTTTTTTAGTGTTTTTATCAAATTTTCCAAACTAGAAGACATGAATTTGAAAGAATCTAAAAATCTTAACTGAAAATCATTTGAAATATTTTTACTGAAGGAAATATATTTTTCTTCGGTGTTCGGAATTAAATTAATTTGCTTTTTATCGTATCCTAACTCCTTAATAAAAATATGGGCGTCATACCCAGAAAGATTATGGAAGAAAACATGCAAAAATTTGGGGGGTTTCATTGCTAAATTACAACTATTACAACAAGGACCATTAAATTTTTGAGTCACATGGTTATGATCCCTAACCTTGATATTGTTTTCGCGAAAGGTTTGATCACACAAACATAACAATTTTTAGCATTATCATACAATTGCTTTTCTGATTCGGTAAGAAGTAATAATGGTTTTGGTTTTTTATAAACATTATCCATTTCTATTGCATCTTTTTCTAACTTTTCAATAAAAAATTTTGGGGCACCTCTGTATACTACTGGGTCTTTGTAATGCCCCCCTTGACAACTGATAAAATAACAAAACCCTATTTGGACATGTTTTTCTTAAATATTACTCATACTTCTTGTCCTGATCGAAACTTTTCCTTTACCCATATTTATGAAAAACTTGTCTCGATAGGTTTTTGTTATTTTTTCAATTGTCAAGGGGGCATTACAAAGACCCAGTAGTATACAGAGGTGCCCCAAAATTTTTTATTGAAAAGTTAGAAAAAGATGCAATAGAAATGGATAATGTTTATAAAAAACCAAAACCATTATTACTTCTTACCGAATCAAAAAAGCAATTGTATGATAATGCTAAAAATTGTCATGTTTGTGATCAAACCTTTCGCGAAAACAATATCAAGGTTAGGGATCATAACCATGTGACTCAAAAATTTAATGGTCCTTGTTGTAATAGTTGTAATTTAGCAATGAAACCCCCCAAATTTTTGCATGTTTTCTTCCATAATCTTTCTGGGTATGACGCCCATATTTTTATTAAGGAGTTAGGATACGATAAAAAGCAAATTAATTTAATTCCGAACACCGAAGAAAAATATATTTCCTTCAGTAAAAATATTTCAAATGATTTTCAGTTAAGATTTTTAGATTCTTTCAAATTCATGTCTTCTAGTTTGGAAAATTTGATAAAAACACTAAAAAAAGATGAATTTAAATATATGAAACATTATTTTGGTTCAGAAAAAATAGATTTACTTTTAAGAAAAGGAGTTTTTTCGTATGATTATTTTGATAGTTTTGAAAAGTGTAAAGATTCTTGATTCATGTCTTCTTGTTTGGAAAATTTGATATAAAAACACTAAAAAAAGATGAATTTAAATATATGAAACATTATTTTGATTCAGAAAAAAATAGATTTACTTTTAAGAAAAGGAGTTTTTCCGTATGATTATTTTGATAGTTTTGAAAAGTGTAAAGATTCTTGTTTACCAACTATTAGCAAATTTTACAATAAACTAAATGAGGAGCCTATAAGTGTAGATGATTATAATCATGCATGTAATGAATTCCATTTAAATAATCTTGGTGAATACTGTGATCTATATGTAAAAACAGATGCCTATTGTTAACAGATCTCTTTGAAAACTTTCAGAAAATATGCATGCAAACTTATAAACGTTGGTATTTTACCACCCCAGCTTTATCATGGGATGCTATGTTATTACAACATAAAGTAGCTATCGAACTGTTCACAGATTACGACATGCTTCTTTTTATAGAAAAGGGTGTAAGAGGAGGTATAAGTCAGTGCTACAATCGTTATGCTATAACAACAAACATATGCCTAACTTTAATCCAGATGATGAGATAAAATATTTAATGTACCTTGACGCAAATAATTTGTACGGTTACGCGATGAGTAAATATCTACCCTTAAAAGATTTTGTTTGGAGTGATGACAACTTAACTGAACAGGATATTTTCAATTTATCAGATGACTCCGATGTAGGTTACATCTGGGAAGTGGATCTTGACTACCCTTCCGATTTGCATGACAAACATTCAGATTTTCCCCTTGTCCCTGAAAAAAAACCCTTTCCCTCCTAATTGTAGAGAACCTAGACTTTTAACTACTTTGGAACCCAAAACAAAATATATTTTCCGTTATTCAAATTTAAAGCCTTATTTAAAATTAGGGTTAGTCTTGAAAAAAATTCATCGTGGTTTAAAGTTTTTTCAGTCGCCTTGGCTTAAAAATTACATAGATTACAATACAGAGTTCAGAACTAAAGCTGTAAATGACTTTCAAAAGGATTTTTACAAACTAATGAATAACAGCATATTCGGGAAAACGATGAAATTGTAAGAAGAAGAGTAGATATACGTTTATGCTCAACAGAAGAGCAAGCTCGAAAGTTAATAGCGAAACCAAATTTTAATCGTCGTACAATATTTTCTGAAACTTAATGGCCGTTCATCTTAAAAAAAAACCCAAATCAAATTCTTGAAACCAATACAGGTAGGAATGGCGATTTTAGACATATCAAAAGTCCTAATTTATTCTTTTCACTATGAGTACATGAAGCACCATTACGACTCGAAAGTAAGGCTCATGTATACAGACACCGATTCCTTTATCTATGAAATAAAGACTGATGATTTTTATAGTGACATGAAAGACGATATTAACTTATATGACACTTCTGACTATGACAAAAATAACATTTTTAAGGTATCCGAACACATTCGGAGTACTTTTTAACAAAATAGCATACTAAAACATTATAAATGCTCTTTTAGGACTCAATATCAATAAATATTACTCTATTTAACTATCAAAATTTAATATAAATTACCTGAATTTTGCAAAAATCACAATTATAAGTTAAATTTTAGCAGTATTTTTGAAAAACTTCAAAGCAGTTAGAGAAAAAATTAATAAACATATATTAGTAAAAGTTTTACGAAAACAAACTAGATGCATTTATCAAGAAAATGTGTTAAAATTTTAATTTTTTATTAAAATTTAAAAATTTTAGAGATGATTGAGTAAACCTTATAAGAAATATTACATTTTTTATGAGACCATTATTTAAATAACAAGCAAAAACTCAAAAAGTACTCATATAATAAGACATATTTTAGTACATTCTCTAGAAAATAACGTAAATATCAGGTTTAAAAAGTTTTATAGAAATACATTCGTAATATTTGGAGTTATCGGACTCGCCATGAAAGATTTTGAGCAATTTAAATGCCCACTTCTGGTAGATCAAAAACCCACACTTCCGTTTTTCTAACTTTATAAAATTGATTGTAACTTGGCCTCTAGGTAGTGTAGAAACAAAATAAAGTATATTTCGTAAAGTCAAAAGATAGCTCTATATTCAATAAAATAAAAAACAAAAATATCTGTCTTGACTGAATTGGATCATTTTCAACGTGTTCGGATACCTTAATTTACCTCTAGTTAACAAAAATGTCTTCGGGAAAATGAAAGATGAAAACAAAGGAAATATTATGACAGAATATGTAGGATTAAAATCGAAAATGTATGCCTACAAAACAAACCATAAGATTGAAAAGTGGTTAAAAGGAATTAAAAAACAAACTTTAAAAAATAAAATAACATTTAAGGACTAGAAAGTCTGTCTTTTTAATCAAAAATTAAAATATGTTGACATGAACTTAATTATAGATCCAAATTTCATTCAATACACTCCATAAAGCAAAACAAACTTGCTCTGTCCTATAAAGATGACAAAAGGTTTATTAATGATGATGGCATTACTACGCTTGCCCATGGACATTGGTCATTGATGAATTTAGACCTATTCAATGAGCAGTAAGACATAAAATCCAATGATGACACAATAATGTAATTTTTGTAATGTAAATAAAAGATTGTAATGTGAAATGGAATGCTGCTTTTGTAAATAAACAACTTACTTTGTATCTTTTTGTGTAATCCTTATACTGAAATCAATTTTACAATTTGTTGTTCTCCTGTAATATATATATATATATACAATTGTAATGTAAAACGCAATACAAGATGTTGATTTCTGAATAAACAATTTACTTTGTATCTTTGCTGTGTATGTGTAATCATTATACCGAATTAAAATTTACAATTTGTTATTAAAGCAATGTATAATAAATATTTTTTTTTATTTCTATTCAATTAAGAAAAAAATAATGTAACTAAATGGTTATTGCAATGAATAGTTATACAATTTATACTCTTTGGAAAAGGCAAAGAATTTGCTTTAAACACATAAACATAAATTTTTCCTTACTTTTATACAAAATATATTTAAAATATCAGTTATGCTTAACATACTTAGATAATTTGTTTGAAAGACGTATATTGATATTTATCTTTTAAAATGACACTATTTCAACATAAATTAAACTAGAAAGCAGTATGAAAAAAAAATTAACAATATAACCGTATAAAAAAAAACCCCAATTTTTTTAGATTTATAAAAATAAACTTTTTAAAGCCAAATCTTGTCGGAAACTTATACAAAATATTTATACAGTATTTTTTTTTCTTACTTTTGTATGAAATGTATTTAAAATATCATTTACGCTTAAACATTCTGAGAAAAAAAATTTTTTTAATATACCCAAACTTATTTTTAATAAGAAAGTATCTCAACATAAATTAAACTAACAAACAATATAAATAAAAAATTAACTCAAATTAAACATTTAAAAAATCATTTTATTCAGATCCTCATAATATTCAAAATAATCAGGTGGACATAACATTTCTTTTACTTCTCTTAAAATATTATCTAAGCAATTATCTATTTTCCAAAAATTCTTCAGTTACATAATTTGTAAGTTTCAATAATAAAAAGTGCTCATTTTTTTTTCAAAAAAAGATTATTATAAAAAACATTCAAGAAAGCGATTTAAATTTTTTTTATTTCTATTCAATTAAGAAAAAAATAATTTAACTAAATGGTTATTGCAATGAATAGTTATACAATTTATACTCTTTGGAAAAGGCAAAGAGTTTGCTTTAAACACATAAACATAAATTTTTCCTTACTTTTATACAAAATATATTTAAAATATCACTTATGCTTAACATACTAAGATAATTTGTTTGAAAGACGTATATTGATATTTATCTTTTAAAATGAAACTTTTTCAACATAAATTAAACTAGAAAGCAGTATGAATAAAATTAACACTATAACCGTATATATATATATATATATATATATATATATATATATATAAACCATTTTTTTTCTTTCAGATTTATAAAAATAAACTTTTTAAAGCCAAATCTTGTCGGAAACTTATACAAAATATTTATACAGTATTTTTTTCTTACTTTTGTATGATATGTATTTAAAATATCATTTACGCTTAAACATTCTGAGATAATTTTTTTTTAAATGTACCCACACTTATTTTTAAAAAGAAAGTATCTCAACATAAATTAAACTAACAAACAATATAAATAAAATTAACTCAAATGAAACATTTAAAAAATCATTTTATTCAGATTCTCATACTATTCAAAATAATCAGGTGGATGTAACATTTCTCTTACTTCTCTTAAAATATTATCTATGCAAAGATTTTCCAAAAATTCTTCAGTTACAAAATTTATAAATTCCAATAATAAAAAGTGCTCATTTTTTTTTCTTCAAAAAAAGATTATAAAAAAAATATTCAAGAAAACGATTTAAAACATTCCACAGCCATCTTGTAGAATCAAGATCAGACCCGCCGCCTGCGCCGCCTCTACAGGAGAAAAACAACTCAACTCTCCCCATCAACTCGAAAACCAAAACCATAGCAGGAGGGAAACAACTCAACTCCACGCAGAATCCACAGGAGGAAAACAACTCCGCGCCTGCGCCTCCACAGGAGGAAAACAACTCAACTCTGCGCCTTTACCGCACCTGCGCCTCCACCACGCCTGCGCCTTTACCGCGCCTGCGCGCCTTTACCGCAGAATCGGCTTTTCTTACCTACTCTTGTGCAATTGCATTCCTCCTTTTTCCAAAATGCCGGAAAGTTGTTTCTTCGAGGCCTTGGCTTCCATCAAAGACGATGTGCCGCAAGGAACATCGTCCATATAGAAATTCTCTCTAAGAACAGGTGCAGCCAAAGGAAAGCTCTTCTCTTCATCTCTTGATAACTGCAGAAATGTTCTCGTTGCTAAAAAGGGAGCACTCACAGTGCCATATGCCACGGTTTTCATCTCAAAGGTTTTCACCGGATCATCTGGACTTTCCTTCCACATTTTTCTGAGCAACGGCTGTTGGCTCTCACGGATGCGTATCATTTGGTACATCATCTTCACATCTGCCGTGAATGCGTAAGAATGCTCTCTAAATTTAATCATGATTGTAAACAGGTCATTTTGAACCAGTCCTCCATTATATTTGATTGAATTCAGCGATACCCATTACTTGTAGGATTGGAAGCATTAAAGACTACCCTCAACTTGGTAGTACTTTTTTCGGGTCTATAGACGCCATGATGAGGTTAGAAATAGCTCATCTTCGAATTATTTTCTTCTACCTTCACTTCTTTCATATGTCCCAATTGTTCATATTCTTGCATGAATTCTCTATACAATTTTAGATATTGTGGATCCCTTTCCAATCTAAGCCACAATGCATTTAATCGTTTGAGAGCAATGCCCCTGGAAATCCCTAAACAATTTGGATCACCCTTAAGGGGCATTTTAACTATATACCGTCCCTCCTCGTCTCTAGAATGTGTTTTCATAAAGTACATAAACTAGCCTCACATAAACTAGCCTCATTACTTTTTGTTTGCACTATCTCCACATTTTCTACTTCCCAAATCTTTTGCAGCGTTTTATTTAAATCCCCGTCCCTAACTAAACCGCAATGAACTTTAGTTTCATTAAATGAATCTACATTACCACTTACAACGTAACCAAAAACCGTGTTTTGTATAAAATTAGATCTGAATTTTTTATCTTAAATTTTTCCGGTCTCAATAGTTCAAAAAATATTTCTGTACCTAACAACATGTCTATTTTATCTGGAATATTAAAAGGATCATCAGCTAACTCCACTATATCTGAAAAATTAACACTAGTATTAAACGTATTACTTGGAATAAAAAATATGTGATTTTCTTAACTACTAACATATTTAAGTCCTTCACGAATGTATTATTTTTATTTGAAATTGTCGTTTTAACGCAACCGTTAACAATCATAGATGCATCATTTAAACATGAGAATCAAAAGATATCGTTTGCGATCTCTCTTCAAGAACCGAAGGAGGCCCAATTTGGGGAGTTGGGATACTTTTTATTTCTCTTTGAAAATGAAGCAATTTATTATGCGGCTTCTTATAAATTATGCAATTTCTAGAGCGACACTGTTTTACACAACATTCTGGGGATAGACATTTAAAGCACATTTTATTGTTTTTAAAAAAATCTACTCTTTCATTTATCGAAAAACCTTTAAACTGAGGGCAAAATTGCAAAGCATGTGCTTCATTTTTACACAACACACATTTTTCACTCTTTATTTCAGAAAAAAATAAGCTCGAAACTCCTCTCTGACTTCGCGAGCTGTTATATCTCTGTTGTTTATTGAACTCAAATCGTTTATTTTCATTTCCAGTGAAGGACCTGGAATATGTATTAGACTCGCTTTTTATTTTACCTTTAGAAGATAAATAACTATCACATTCTCGCCCTAACTCGTGGGGTTTAAAAAATGTTTCTCCTTGTTTTACATTAATATGAGTCAATAATTCTCTGTCAAGAGTGCTCCTCATTTCATCCGCAACAATTAATTCACATACTGACTTAAATTAATTAACATTTCGTAACTGACAGTAATACTCAAATGTTGCACTTAACCTAGACGCAAATTGAACATAACTCTCTGAATTTAATTTTTGAGTTTTAAGAAAATTATTATAGCATTCTTGCGGTGTAGGCTGAAATTCTTTCAAAACTAAATTTTTTAGTTTTTCATAACTGCGCAATTCTTGCTCTGACACATAAATCATTAAGTTATTCGCTCTCTCTCCTAAGATATTTAAACGAATTTCCGATTTCCATTCTTCGGGAACCTCTTGAAAAAATATTATTATGGTCAGACAATTAATTTCAGTCATCAAAGAAGAGCCATCGAAAACAATAAACTTAACAATTTATTTATCTAGTGTTATTAGGCCTGGCACCTTCAAGTTGGGAGAGCTGCGTTCAGCGTACAAGTACAGAGTTCAGAGTACAGAGTGATTGTAAACAAAAACAAAAGTATCTACTTACATAGTGTTCAGACGCCCTCTGGCGGTTACAAAGAGAATTCGTTAGGGGATTCTTAACACTCCCCACCTGATAATTTTCTAAAATTATCACACTACTAAAAATACAAATTTATACATAAACAATTAGAAAAATAATATAATATGAATTGAACAAGTACTTAAAATACAATATGAATATTCAAGATAATCAAATAATGCAATTCAAAAATAAATAAGATTTTAAGCATTAAAGTTCAAATTACTGCCTATTTGACTGTTAATAATAGATTAGAGTTCAAATAAAATAGTTCATAGAGTTTTCAGTTCATGTTTCACTGAGTTCAAGGGGGTAGATCAATTGCACAGGTCGCTTAAATTCCCCTTTTTTAGTCTTTACAGCACAGGATCGAACAAGTCCATCACGTCCTTGCATAACTTTAGCTATGCGACCTAAATCCCATAAAAATTTGGATTTGGTGTTTCCTTCAAGAATTACAACATCACCAACTCTCAAATTTCTTTCAACGCTTGGTTTAGGAAAGTGATGGAAACTTCTTAATATTTAGTAAAATAGTCTTTCCACTTCTTCCAAAATTGACTCAATAGCTTGGTTTGATAATATTTACGTTTCAACAAGCTTTCTCTAGTTATAGAATTATTTAACAACTCGGAAAAGTTGAAGGGATAATCATTCTTGTGTCCAACTAAAAGAAAGTTCGCCGGAGTAAGAGGTTCAGGATCAGATACATCATCGGAAACGTAAGTCAGAGGTCGATGATTTAAAACATTTTCAATTTCAGCAAGAATGGTCATTGTTTCTTCAAATGTTAGATTAGCCCTACCGATTATTTTTCGTAAAGGTTCTTTGATCGATCTCATTAAACGTTCGTTAAAGCCTCCCCACCATGGGGCTAGCTCAACAATAAACTTCCAAGTAATACCTTCTGCTGAAATAAAAATTTTAAAGTCTCCATCTTTTGTAATATTGAAGAAATACTGTATTTCTTTATTAGCACATTTAAAGGTAGAGGCATTGTCCGAATAAATAGTTTTACAATTTGATCTTCTTGAAAGAAAACGCCTTAATGTTAAAATGAATTTCCTTGTAGATAAACCAGTCACTAATTCTATGTGAACTGCGCATGTGACTGCACACGTAAAGAGGGCAATGTAGGATTTTTCAGTGTCGTTCCCTAATTTGACGTAAGCAGAGCCCGTGAAGTCAACACCAATGACAGTAAAGGGTGGTGATTCCGAGATTCTATCACGGGTCAACTGTCCGGATAACTGATCTGCTGATTTAACTGAATATTTCTTACATGCTAAACATCTGTTAATTTTACGTATCAGCTGTGGAAACCAGTATAAAAACAATACTAGCATCTGACCAAAGATGAATTGCACTACAAACGTCTCGAAATAATTCCGAGAAATATTTGCAAAGTCTAGCTGCAACTATTGCGCCCATTAACTCCAAACGAGGTAAAGATATTTTTTTGAGTGGAGCCACTCTGGTTTTGGAAACTATAAAACTTGTTTTGATATCATTGTTTTTGTCATAATACCTAAAATACGAAACCGCACCATATGCACTTTCACTCGCGTCACAAAAAATATGTAAAGAAATGTCTTTATAAAAATTACAATTTTCAAAGTATTTTCTAGGAACAAAAATATCCTTTAAATAGCTGATTTGCGAAACCAAATTTTCAAATTCCATTTTTAATTCAGGAGAGATTATTTCATCCCAGTCGAATCCTTTAACCCATATCTTCTGCAATAAAATTTTAAAGTTCATGATAAATGGTGATATAAAACCAGTGGAATCATATATTTTAGCCACAAGTTGCAAAACAGAACGTTTTTTAATGTCTTTGATATGCTTTATACATTGTTCTAAAGCAGATGTTTCGATTCTTATAGAATCTTCATCAGTATATTCCAATTTAGACCTAATATCTTAGCAGGTGCAAGGGAACTACTAACTGCTATATTATTAGATAGCCACAAATCTTTTAATTCTTGAGAATTGGAATTAAATTTACATAAATTCATACTCGCATGTTTCAAAATATCTACTGCATCAGATGTTATTCTATAAGCATTCTTAACAGTATCTGTCCCGTAGAACAGATCATCAACATAAAGGGATGAGTTTAACATGTTAACACATTCAGGATTTACATTTATATATATTTTTAAGATGATTTTTAATAGTCGTTGTTAAAATAAATGGACTGCTAGTAACTCCAAAAGGCAAACGTTGCATATTCATTACTTTAAAATCCTCGCTACCTTTTAAATCAAACCAAAGAAATTTTAAATATTTACGATCTTCCTGCGCAATACTAATATTTAAAAACGCCTTCTCAATATCACCACAAAACGCGATTTCATATTTTCGAAATTTAAGTATTATATGCAATAAATCTGGTATTAGATTAGGTCCACTAAATAATAAATCATTTAGAGATTTTGAATTTTTTCCTTTCGAGGAAGCATCAAATACAATTCTTAAGCGAGAGGTTTCCTTTTCAGGTCTAATTACAGCCTGATGGGGCATAAAATAACCCGAAAATAAAGAATTATCACTGCATTCTTCTACAATACCATTTTTCAATTGTTCATCAATTATTCTTTTATATTCCTCACAAATATCTTTATTTTTATTTAATTTGATTTTTAAGTTATCAAATCGCCTTTTAGCGGTTTCAAAATTGCAATCTAATTCTTCAGGATTTGACTTCCAAGGTAATTTAGTTTCGTATCTATTACCCACCCCTATAGGTCAAATTATTTTCAAAATTATCAATAAATTTTTTATCCGAAAGCGAGAGATTTTTACATTCATTGTTTATACCAATAGAATCTAGTTCCCCAAACAGTTTTAAGTCGTTCATTACAGCTACATTTTTCATCACCGCTATATTCTGGGAACAGTTTTGCTCCCCGTGACGCAATAAATTAGCACCTGCAACCACCCATCCGAAAACACTGTTTATGGCAAAAAGCCCCTTTACGATGGAGATTCGTTCGGGAAGAATACACTCCCAAAACAAGTCAGACCCTAACAAAACATCTATGCTTGACGTTTCGTCCCCCCTACAAGAGTCAGCCAGCTGCAAATTTCGTTGGGACATAAATTGTGCAACATGTTTGTCAACACCGCGTACAAGCGCACCCGATATCCGCGGTATCACAAGGGCTTCGACCCTCTTACAAAAACAAGTGGATTTCTTTCTTAATTGGAATTCCACTACAGGATAGATTTGCTCCGCCGCCTTTTCCATACCGAAGGAATAAATAGTTAGAGCATCATGGCGAATTGGTTTTAATTTTAAAGTGTTAGCAATATTTTCGCTTACAAAAGTTTTTGAACTACCGCAATCAAGAAGTATTCTTACATTTTGAGAGTTAAATGCTGATTTAATCTCAGCTGTACATGTTTGCAGATAAACATTTTTAAAATAGTTGTTTTTTTGCTCTAAAAGAGAATTACTAATAACTGAAGAATTACATGTTTCATCTTTTTTTGAGTTACAATTTGAATCAATTTGGTTAGTACTTATTTCAGTGTTGTTAGTTTCATTACTCTTTGGATAATTGGGATCGTTATTTCCTAAGCAAATTGAGCTATGGTGATTTTGGCTTTTGCATTTGAACCATGGAAATTTATTTGTACGGCATTTTTTACTTACGTGAAAAGACTTAAAACATTTAAAGCAACGATTAGAGTTTTTCAGAATTCTGATTTTTGTGTGTGGAGACATTTTACAATTTTGCGAGTCATGTGATTCATTACAAAAAATACACTTAAATTGCACAACATTTAGAGCTGCGGCAGAGGATGTATTTCTAACAAATTTTTTACTCTCAAATTTTTGATGAGTATAACATGGCATTGGGTTACATTTTTCCTTTGTAAATAAAAGAGAAGTTTCACGACACTCTATTTCCTTTCTTAAAAATCGTATGAGATCGGACACATCAATTTCACAGCCATCTTTTTTCTGTCTGTGAAATTCTAAAACGAGATCACTAGGAATAAGTTTTAAAAGCACTGGTATTAATAAATGACCATAAGAACCCAGAGTAACATTCATGGAATCAAGATTTCTTACAGAAACATCATCATATAATTTTCTCAAACCACGGACATTTGAGGAATATTTTACACTTTCTAAATTCAAAATTTTATTCATGTAGGAATTAATTATTACATCCCTTTTGCCAAATCGCTCTTTTAAACTTTTAACACAATTTGTATAGTTATCACTAGTGAGTTCAAACCCAGAAACTACATTGGCTGCCTGGCCTATTAAAAGAGATTTTAAGTATGCAAATTTTTCCCCTTGTGAAAGGTAGTCATTTTTATGAATAAAGCTTTCAAAACTGTTCCAAAAATCTTGCCAGTTTTTTGGATCACCTGCGAATTTTTCGATAGTAAGTTTAGGCAACTTAACTGAATTTTGATTTCTCATTCAATTACTAACTGAAACATTTTTATTTTGAACTAGCTTTCATGGCCCGGCGTTGCACGGGCTTATACCGAGGGTATAACTTAATCCCCATGTTAATTTCCTCCTTTTATTCTAACGCCAACACTTTTGTGGGGTTTCACGCGTATGATGTGAATGCATGTCCCGTGAGTGCGTGTCATGGCTTTGTTGCTTAACATTATCCCTTCTCTTCGCAAATTCTCGATCCTAGTACCACTGAAGACCCGACGTGTAGGGGTGGGATGCACGTAAAATAAATCGAGAGCTCAAACGTCCTCCCGTTGGTGTGGTGTGGTAGTTATGAGAGGGGGTGCCAGCTCAGGTGTCGTCCGCGTCACTTGACCATGGTTCAAAATTACGCGGACCGTCCCCAAAAGGCCTCGTGTTGCTGAACAGTGGGACGTTAATACTCACTCAACTTCACAAATTCAGCACTTCCAATATTATTTTCCGAAATTACTTTGATTTCTTTGTTTCTTTCCTCTCCGCTTAGCCCTGCGTTGCACGGGCTTTTACCGACTGAATAACTTCACCCTCATGGAAATTTCGTGTTTCCCTCAGGCCGATAGCACTTGTGTGTGCGTGCGTGTGATGTGAGTGATTTCTTTAACAATCTCATAAAAACTCCCTTTTTCGAAATTTGTTCTTGCGTTGGTGTGGTGTGGTAATTATTAAAGGTGGGTGAAAGCTCATGTGTCGTCCTCGTCACTTGAGCATGGTTGAAAATTTCAAGGTCCGTCACCAAAAACCCTTGAATAGGCAAACAGTGCGAATTTAAAAATCACCCACTCACTCTCCAATTCTTTCGTTTTACCGAGTGAATAACTTCATCCCCATGGAAATTTCGTGTTTCCCTCAGGTCAATAGCACTTGTGTGTGTGTGTGTGTGTGTATGCACGCGATGTGAGTGATTTCTTTAACTATGTCATAAAAACTCCCTTTTTCGAAATTTGTTCTTGCGTTGGTGTGATGTGGTAATTCTAAAAGATGGGTTAATGCTCAGGTGTCGTCCTCGTCACTTGAGCATGGTTGAAAATTTCGAGGTCCGTCACCAAAAACCCTTGAATAGGCAAACAGTTCGAATTTAAAAATCACCCACTTCACTTTCCAATTCTTTCCTTTTCCTGAGTGAATAATTTCATCCCCATAGAAATTTCGTGTTTCCTTCAGGCCGATAGCACTTGTGTGTGTGTGTGTGTATGCGCGCGATGTGAGTGATTTCTCTAACTATGTCATAAAAAATCCCTTTTTCGAAATTTGTTCTTGCGTTGGTGTGGTGTGGTAATTCTTAAAGATGGGTGAAAGCTCAGGTGTAGTTCTCGTCACTTGAGAATGGTTGAAAATTTCGAGGTCCGTCACCAAAAATTTTCGAATAGGCAAACAGGGTGAATTTTAAAATCACCCACTCACGTTCCAATTCTTTCGTTGCAATTTTTTATTTCCCGGAAACGAAAATGTAGTCTTTTTAAAAATAGCTGTATGCTGAAAAAAAGACAGAAAGTATAAATTTTTAAAATTACAAAATTTCACTACTATTTTAATTCTTGGAGTAAAATTGTGAGGATTTTTTTGAAATATTCGACTCGGGGGAAAAAAGTTTCATGCAATTACCTTTATAAAAGAAGAAATTATTAAATGATTGATTTAAGTATTTTGAGTGTTTTATTAAACTTTGTTCAAAAAATTTTGGCTTTTTTTTAAAATCACTGATTTTAAAAGTTTTAAATTGAAAATTTCGAAGTCTGTCGCCAAAAAACTCTGGAGTAGGTGAACAGTGCGACTTTTTAAAAATCCCTCACTCACATTTCAATAACGGAAAAAATATTGCAACAGCAAGTTTGACCTTGGCGGCTGAGCGTTAAACAGAGGGGGGGGGGGAATTAATAATGATTCTCGCGCGTGCGCAAAGCCTTTAGAATGTCTTTAAAGTTTTCATTATTTTTGAGGGCTCAATTTTTAATTGAAAATTCCAAGTTTTCACATATTGATTGGAAACAACAATAATTTTTGAAGAAAAAAGGTTACAAAAATAATGCTTATATTATTTCTCGCAAAAACTTTATTTTACGAAAATCACAAAAAAAATCTTTAAAATTCGTAATTTTTAAGCGAAATTGACACACGGGAAAAAATTTCATGCAATTTTTTTTTTCAATGAAGAAATTATTAAATGATTGATTTAAGTATTTTAAGTGTTTTATTACAATTCGTTCAAAAAAGTTTTCGGCTTTTTATTTTTTAAATCACTGATTCTGAAAGTTTTAAAAATAATTTTTATATAAACGCAACGATATTGATTCATATGAGAAAAAATCATAAAATATGCAAAACAGCATTGTTTTGTTAAAAGAAAAAAGTTGTTTTTTTTCTATAAAATTCTTTAAAGAAAGATAGTGTTTTCCCGGAAACGAAACTGTAGCATTTTTAAAAATAGTTGTATGCTGAAAAAAGAACAGAAAGTATAAATTTTTCAAATTACAAAATTTCACTACTATTTTAATTCTTGAAGTAAAATTGTGAGAATTTTTTGAAATATTCGACACGGGGGAAAAAAGTTTCATGCAATTACGCATTATTTTAAAGTAAACTATAAGTTTTATGAAAGAGAACAAAAATTTTGATACTGATAAATATTTTAAATGAATATCAGAAATGCATTTGTGAATGCATTTTAATTTTTTAAAAATTTCACTGAAAAAACATTCAAAAAGAAAATAATACTATTTGATAATAACATTTAATTTTTTTAATTTTAATTTTATACTTTTTCATTCCACTCTGTGTTAAAATTATTTAAACACGTATCTGCGAAAAAAAGTATATTATAAAAAAATAACTTATTAATTATTTTCTAATAAAATTGATTAAAATTGCTCATTTAGCAATTAATTGTGACATACCATTTGCTTACATAATGGCAGCACTGAAAATGAAGTAAATTTCAGATCAGTGGGGATGCAGCAAGTGAATTCAATCATTGAAGAAGAGAGAATTAAAATATATTTCAGAATATTTCCTTTTTGTGTGTAATGATGTGTGGCGACGCAATGTCCAGTAGGAGAAAAAATTTAAGACAAGTATGAACAAAGGCGACCGGCGGGTTTCTGCGAGGCGGACATCCTCCTTCCCATTGACCGCGCACGGCAGTGCTGCAGTTATAGTCTTGAGTGTAGCGGGAGCTCTTAGCACTCCGCCACCAGACAGTTAACCAATGCTTGGTTAAATGTAAAATCGCGTATTTTAAATTATTTTAAAAAATCATTACCTTTATATTAAGGGCGTATTTTTTTACGTTAATGCTCTCAAACATCACCAACTATTTGCAAAAATAACGTACTTTGAAATAAAAAATGTACAAATTACTACTTTTTAATTTATTTCTCAGAAAAAAACATAAGTTTACGAAAATCACAAAATGTTTTTTAAAATCCGTAATTTTGAAGCAATTTTTTTCAATCTTCGTATATGTTACGGATAATATTACTGTACACACGGAAAAAAGGTTTTGTGAGATTATCTTCATAAATGACGAAGTTATTCAATGTGAAGTAAAAATTAAGACTACTTTTTAAAAATTCTTTAAAAAAAAAGTTTTGGAAATTTTATTTTTTAAATGAATGGATCTAAAAGAGAAAGGTTTGAAGTTAATTAGTGTAGAATATCGATTTAATAACACAAAAAGTAATTCATACCCAACGATTTAGAAATAATTTTCATAAAAACGCATCTGTTTTAACACTATTTTAAAAAATTCGAAAAAAATAGAAAATATCGTTATTTTACAAAAAACATTACACCGTGTCGTGGCGAAATAAATGATCTTTCCGATTCTGTAATTATTTTTTGTCTAATTTCGACACCGAAAATCGGATGACAATTTTAATATGGTGGAAAACGTAAGATTACCGCTCGGCCGAAACGGAAGGGAAGTTCCGCCAAGTAAGCAACCGGCAGGAGTAAAACAATTCGGCGTTTTAAGGTTTTTAATTAATATCTTTTTAACTAATTACAATATCGGAATATAAATAGGCAATACGGCTTCCCCGGAAAATTCCCGATCTTTTGGTACCTTCCGCGACTTTCTGCGTGGTGCTGTTCGTGAGTAGATAGACGCACATAGATACATACATAGATACGTTTGTTTACCTTCGAATTTTAATAGTGTAGATAATATGTACTTTTTAAAAATAATTTTATACATGTGTACAATTGTTGTTTCATGTATACACAGATGGTTCACCTAAGATGCTATTAAAAATGCTGGTGCTGGAGCCTATTCATGTGCTTTCAGTATTAGTATTCTGTTGGAAAGTATTGTGACAAGTTTGATGGTGAGATAGCGCAATATCATTTGCGATTGATAAATTGGAAAGCTGTTCTGAACATAATATTGTATTCTTTATCGATTCTCAAGCTGCCATTTTGTCTCTAATAAACTCAAGATATAATGAAAACTCTCTAGTGAATTTCTGTAGAATGAAATTAGCTGAACTTAGGAAGTCTAGAGAAGGCATTGCCCTCCAGTGGATTCCCAGCCACTGTAACATTTCTGGAAATGAGAAAGCTTGCTAAAGAGGTATCTCTCATGTCCCAACCTGACTCTCCCTTGCCTCTGCATAATATCAAAAGAATCATTTACAGTAAACTGCAAATTAATAGAGCCTCCTTGTATGTTGAAGCAGCTGCAGGTAAAAGGTGGGGAATATCTTGTTTAACAAAAGTGGTAGAGTCCCCAGTTCCCTGCCTCGATCTGTTGGAGTTGCGTGCTTTCGTTTACTTACTGGACATGACTACTTGTGCAAAGGCATTTACATCGCATTGGTATAAAGAATTCTCCTTGGTGCTCTTTGTACAACCAGGGTGAAATGGATGGTGATTACCTCAGACACTGCCCTATTGTTTTAAAGTTTTTTGTAGACAATTCTATGGAGACAAATTTTAATTCTTTTTATGCTTCGTCATCATTTTATTGGGCTGCTCGTCGACTAATGGCAGAGATGCCGAAGACGGGGGCGTAGGATTAAAAAAAAAATATTGTTGTTTTATTACATAGTTTCAAATTTAAATGTGTAAGAAAAAAAATTTTCTTCGTGTATTTTGGGAGTTTTTTTCCTTCTTCTTCTACCCTCTTGATAATTCGAAGTTTTTCATTGCTGCCACCAACTTCGAATTACCGAGAGTCGACTGTACATCCATTCATATTTCCATTAGTACAATTCTCAGACTAATTAAAAGGAGAGAATTAGATCGAGCCCACACACACATTTCATCGTTTTATTTCTTCGAAATCATAATCATATAGACATTGGAGAGTTAAATTCTAGTGCCGTTAAAGATCCTACGTGTGGAGGAGCAATTGCATGTTAAATTTGTCGAGACTCAAATTTCCGTTGTGTGAATGTCTGGAAAGAGAAGAATGCAAGCTCAGGCATTGTTCTTGTCACTTGATCGAGATTCAAATTTACGAGGTCCGTCGCCAATAGTACTTGTGCGGTTTCTGAATTCGATGTTAATAAACAATCAGTTGGCGAACTAATCTCAGGGTTCGAGCAATTTAATGTACCAAAACAAAGGTTACATTACGTTAATTTTTAAAATAATAAATATATATGATTATACTAATTCATACACTGCAACAACTAAGAAAATATAAGATACTTGTATGACATTATGATCTTAATATTAACTGTGCATTCAATTATTTTACAACTTCACAAAATTACATAATCTATAACTAAAAACCATTCAAGGATTCAGCAAATCTGAAATTTACATTTTTTCATAATTATGTTCAGTATTTTCCCCCACAAAATTCATATTTTTAAACACAAGAAATCATTTATACCTTAATTTTTCTAATAGACTGTATTCATTATACATGTATAGTTGAATTTGTTATATTACTAATCAAGATCACCTGGCACATTCTAAAGTTGATCTGCATCAAGGTAAGCAAACCTGGTTCCTACTGTGAGTGATGCATATTTTGCTGAAGTCACTTTCCGTTATTTCCAGGCATTTTATGACCCATGGATAGACAAAGCAGTTAGTACTGCAATTTAGTGCCTTGGATTTGTATTATAGTGAAGTCAGATTTGAGAACGCAAGCACGGTGTTGAAGGCCACCGCAAAGAACTATCTCGATGGCGAAATGCGTGGGTGGAGTCTACAAAGAAGAGCCTTTGTCGATTGTGGATTATTTTATTCTTAGAATTTCTGCATTCTATTAACTGTAAAATTAATGCAGAAATCTTATGTGTGTGCGTGTTTTAGCTGTGTATTGCGTGGGTTTTGTAATGTTTATGTAGATGCTGTTCGCATGAAGTGATATCCGTATTAAAATTGCTATAGAATAATCCCTGGTGTGATTATTACTTGAACCTGCATTGTTGTAACCCAGTAAGTTCAACGCATTTAGTGGTTTCCACGTATTTTTTTTGTGCAATATGGATATCGAAATATTGAAAGCGAAACGAAAATCTTTAAGAGTAGCGTTCAGTGTGTGTTGCAATGGTATTAGCAACAGAATCAAAACCGAAACTTTTGGCAAAATGAAATCAGCGCTTGTATAAGCAGATACAAGATAAATTTTCCCAACTGGGAACGACTCAAGAAGAAATATCTGATTTGTTATTAAAAAGTGATGAACTTAAAGATACATATCATGAGGATTTTTCGAAAGCTGAAGAATATTGTGACAAATTTAAACTTGTTCACTGTTAGAAGCTAGCTAAGAGAAAACGATTTTTTGGTTCCGGAAGAAAATATCTCCATTGAAAAAAATTTTTTTTAAGCTCCCCAGACTTGAGTTAAGAAAATTTAGTGGAGAACCGAAAGACTTTTTTGCATTTTGGTCGCAGTTCGATCAAATTCACCAGGATACAATGATTGTAGAAGACGACAAATTTCAATACTTGTTGCAAAGCGTAGTACCAGATTCCAAAGCAGCTACATTAGTGTCAAGTTTTCCCGCCGACAAAGGACAATTATTCAAAAGCAATTACGCAGTTGAAGGAGCGTGCAGATATACGTTCGAGTGAGTGAGTGAATATTAACGTCCCACTGTTCAGCTACACGAGGGCTTTTGGGGACGGTCCGCGTAATTTTGAACCATGGTCAAGTGACGCGGACGACACCTGAGATGGCACCCCCTCTCCTAACTACCACACCACACCAAGGGAAGGACGTTTGAGCTCTCGACAGATTTTACGTGCATTGCTCCCCTACACGGCGGGTCTTCAGTGGTACTGGGATTGAACTCATGACATGCTAGCCACGATCCGATGCCTAGACCACTTGGCTACCGCGGCCACTATACGTTCGAGACTTGCTCTCCATCGTAATGAGGTAGCCGCAGTAGCCTAGTGGCTAAGGTAACGGACTCGTGGCCGGCGTGTCGTGAGTTCGAGCCCAGTGCCGCTGAAGACCCGCCGTGTAGGGGAGCAATGCACGTAAAATCTGTCGAGAGCTCAAAAGTCCTTCCCTTGGTGTGGTGTGGTAGTTAGGAGAGGGGTTACCAGCTCAGGTGTCGTCCGCGTCACTTGACCATGGTTCAAAATAACAAGGTCCGTCGCCAAAAGCCCTCGTGTAGCTGAACAGTGCGACGTTAATATTCACTATCACTCACTCCATCGTAATGAAGAATGCAGCTAAGCGAATCAAACTGGATTTGTCGGAGCTGTACGATTTATTGGAAAGTAAACTTATGGCGCTCGAGAGCCTTGGCCGCACAAAAGAAAAGTTTGCTGAATTTCTAGAGCTATTAGTTGAATCCTGCTTACCGAAAACCGTGCGTGGGAAAGAAGTCGCTCCGTCGAAGATTCTTCACCACAAGATAGTGCGCGCTCGCTGGACAAATTATAGTGCTTTCTTCGAAATGAAGTGCAAAGTGAGATGATTGAGCTCGCCGGTACCGGGTTAGGAGCTTCGCGCGTGTTGCATCCAGATGAACCTAATTGCTACCTGGACAATTCAGGTAAGAGAAATTTTCGTTACATTTTTAGTGATAATCTAATAATTTTTCACAATGTTTTTTGGCAAGAAAAATGCCCTTAAACAAAAACTTTTGAACAGAAGCATGCCTGTTTTCGTTGCCTTAAAGTCGGCTATGTTTCTCGTTCATGCAAGTATAAAGTAAAATGTTTATCTTGTGATAAAAATCACTATACTATTATGTGTGCAGATATAGAATTTGCTAAATCAAATGATGAAAATACTGTTGTATCAAGTAAGTGTACTATCTAATCAGTCTGTCATTAATGAAACTGTATATTTGTGCAAACTCTTGTTTTAAAAATAGAACACAATGGTAAAGAACTCAAATTTCGTACGATTTCGGATAGTGGTTCACAAAAGTCTTATATATAGAAGAGGGTCATTAAAGTTTTGCAACTACGACCCAAATCAAAACAAACTATCGTCTACGGTTTGTTTGGGGGGAGAGAGAGACTAGCCCTTACTCCCATTTAGTTTTTGAAGTTTATTTGAAAAATTTTGAAGACACTTATGCTCACTCGGTTGAGGTGCTATCTCAAAAAATGTGTGGGTTTGTACCCAAAATAGTTGATCTTCACACTTTACAAGAATTTGAAAGAAAAGATTATACTTTATGATTTAGAGACTAAGGAACACGACACTGAGTCGCTCTTAGGAGCCGATGTCATTGGGAACATTTTAACTTGCTATTCATTGAAACTAAGCTCAGGTGTAACTGTTGCATAAACTAAATTTGGTTACACGGTGATAGGAAAAACAAACACTACGTACACTTGCCTCCGAAAGTCTGCGTACAGGTCTGCGATCTTACGTGTTTATGCTATAATTACTATTAAAAAATCTCGCTGTAAAAAATCAACATAGCTGTCAGGGATTCTTCAAACTTTCCTTATTCAAACAGCAGCAACAAATTTCATCTTAAACAGAAAAAAACAAGGATGACCACTAAATAATCACCAACCATCCGCGCCAAAAGTCTGCGTACACTTACGAAATAGAGCTTTTAAAGACCTTTCAGTGTAAAATAATTGCACTAAACCATGTTTTTAAGTAATTATTAGCTTATTTTACGATTTATTTAGGATTTGAGATTTGAAAAATCTGTGGTTCCATGGCAAGCGACAGGATAAAGACCGATATATTATTGAAAGAAAAATCGTCAGAAATCTTCAGAAAAGGGGGAAATTTTTAAAGAAATTGCTGAAACTGTTAATAAAAGACATTCATTGATTCAAAAAGTACTCATAAACTACAAATTAACTAAAATTTTAACGTCCACGCCAAGATCCGGCCGCCTGTCTACAGTGTCACCTCTAGAATCTTGCTTTGTAATACGCTCTATAAAATTAAATACAAGGCTATAAGCTTCACAAATAGCTAAAAGTGGGGCATTGAATAGCAAAAATATGTGACTTTAACCACAATTCGAAGGGAACTGAAAAAGGATGACTATCATGGTTGAGCTGCACTCGAGAAATCAGTCATCTCTTGAGTGAAAAGAGCTAAAAGAATGACCTTTGCAAAAAACGTCTAAATAGGACGCATAATTATTCGAAAAATGTAATAATTCAATTGAAGGTTTTTTTTTTTTTTTTTTTTTTTTTTTTTTTTTGTAATTTGGCATCAAAAAGAACAAAAGTATGCCTGCAAAAATTCCTGGACAGATCTTAAGAAAGAGAACCCTTTTTCGACTATCAAACATGGAGAAGGAGGCATAATGTTTGGGGGTGCATTGGAAGCCTTTCGGTTAGTAATCCGGCATTTATTGAATCAACAATGTACAAAATTGATTACTTTAACTTATTGCAGTAAAAAATCAAGGACAGTGCCGAGAAATTTGCGGTCAGTGATGACTTTTACTTTCGGTGGCATAAAAGTATCGAGCAAATGGCTCCCATTGTGAAACCGTGGCTGTTCTGACATGTCCCAAATCAATCCCGCAGGCCATCCTAGTCCCCAGACCTAAGCCCAATACAGCATTTATGGGATTTACTCGAGTGAATAATCATGGAAAGCGTAATAACATTCATGGAAATGCTCAAATCTGCCATAGTAGAAGAATGGAACAAAATATCCACGGATGAGGCAACTTAGCTAGTTAAATCACTGCCAAATATGATGAGAGAGTTACAGAAAGAACGGAATAGCTTAAAAAGTATTAACTTTTAGATACAATCCATTATTGTAAAGGTTTTTTTCTCCAGTGTACGCAGACTTTTGGCGCACACGATTTGCGTCGTTCTGAAGTTAAAAATATTTGTATTATTTTATATAATATTCAGGTGATTGTTGCTTATACTATTTGAATTAACGACGTTAGATGTATCAATGATAAATAGTATTGATTCTGAAAGACTTCATTTAATTAGCCATTTTTGCGTGAATATGAAAGATGATCGCCTGTACGCAGACTTTCGGAGGCAATTGTATAATAGCTTGTTCAATGAAGTGGTTTCATAGCATTGCGTTAATTTCACCGTAACTGATCTGTGGAATTTAGATGCCATAGGAATTACAGACCCAATTGAAGATGCTAAGCATAAACATGCTCATACTGATTTTTTAAATCAGTTTAAAGAAAACTTATCTGTTCTTCCTGATGGACGTTTGAATTGCCACTTCCCTTAAAATCCAAAATCCAGCTACCAAATAAGTCTGTTACCTCTAAGAGGCACAAAAGAATGTGTCAAAGAATTGATGAGAAAAATCTATTAAATGACTATGGTGTAGTGTTTAGGCAATGGGAAGATATACAAATAATAGAAGAGGTTCCTAAGACTGAAATTGATAATTTCGACTATTCCTTACCCCCCCCCCCCAGACCTATTATAAAACAGGCTAGCCAGACAATGAAAATAGCCAGCACTGCGAGAAACGATCTTCAAAACTGAGAGCAAACAGCTCACTTTTGAGTACTTCACATTCTCAAAATAGCTCCGATGCACGCTTACTCAAATCTGAGAATCGCATATTCTCATATGGAGACACAAGTACATTCTCATTTTTGAACCTGTTACGGGATCAAATTTTTGAGAATGAAAGATCGATATGAGTATATAATGCACTCATATTTGAATTTGTTAATGTATCAAATATGAGTTAAAACAATAAAATGAGTATGTATAGCATTTATTTTCGGTACTGTTGTATCTAATATGAATTTTTAACAGAAAAATATTTATTAACCCAAATCTTAAGGGATTTAAAAATGTGATACCTGAGTTGTAAATTTTCACTTTCTACATCTTACGTATTATTTTATTTTCATTTCATAAAATTTTTACACTTAACTTCGAAATCAAAATTCATTTTACGTTTATTGTGTGTAACAAAAAGGTACTCGCATATTATCGCGAAAGTGCATAAGTTAAAGATAACTCGCCAAATTGTGGCAGTAACGATTTGCATGTGTCGTACGCGCTGAATTGGCAACCATGTACTTCGTTTTATATAATGTCGCCAATACGGTGGCGACAATAAGCAAGTATCAACAAAAATATTACTTTTCGAGAAAAAAAATGCAACTATTATTTGATCACAAACTGCATGTCTTCGAACTTTTACAGCAAATATAAATCTTTGAAAACTGCAAAAATGAATTCGATGTAATAGTTAAAACAAATGTGTATGCATTTTGAACTAGTTCCAGAAGCAATTTGATTCATTATTTATATTTCTCTAGAAGCATTATATTGTTTCCTTAAAATCATATACAAGCAGAAAATTAACTTTTATTTAAAAAAATTCAGCCCTTCAATAATAAGTTATTAGAAATATCTAGGAAACATTATGATAAATAACAGATTTTTCTAAGTAAAAATTTCAAAACAATGCCAGAAAGAAATAGCTTTTTTACATATTATGTAACCTGAAGAAAAAAACCTTTTGACTAAACTAACACTCATTAGGCCCAGGTGTGTAAGTACTCTTTATATCAATTGTTTTGTTTAAATAGAAACATCTATCCACATGGAAATAAAGAAAATGCATTGCTATATTAAAAATTAAGATCGTTTTTTGTTAAATCAACTGATTTTACACTCTCCTATCACCAAAGAAAACAAATATTATAGTTTTTAAGTTAATGGTTTTTTTTAAATTAAAATACTTAAAAATTTCAGTCCTTAGAAGAATGTAAAAACAACTAAAACAGTAGATTTTTGCATTAAAAAACATTTAAAATAAACAAGTTTTTAACCAACTGGAAAGAGTTTTTAGAGAAGTTTTCTGCACCCATTTAAAAGAAAAAATAACATCCCAAGGAGCAGCAGAATCATAATCTAGCCATTTTTCTACTTTATATAGCATTTTATTTTCAATTATTCACTGTTAACAAGAAAAATAAAACAAACCAAAATCATATTGTTGAAATATTTATTCTGGAAATTGTACACATACATATATACATAAAAAATAAACAAGAATATAAGTGAAATTTTTGAAATTTTTTTTTATAAACACTATCTAATCCATATTATAGTCAACTCCATCCTTATTTGTGCAGAACAGATTATGTTTTAGTGTAATATATATTGAATTATCATTGTAAATATAGGAAAGTGTGTAAAAGTACATAAATAAACAACTTTTTAATTTTTTTATCAAATCTTGTCTTTGAGTTACAAAATGTGAGTGAAAATGCCTTTCAAACAGTGTTGTTTCAAATAAATTACATGTTAGGATATGCGAGTCATCTAAATTATTTACTGCAGAATTTATAGATAGCTGGTTCTGAAAGGAATTTTGAAAGTTTTCTCATTAGAGTAAAATTTTTACAAAGGTTGTTCATAATTATATAGTTTTCGAAATGACTATTTACAAAATTTAGCATAACACATGTAGTGATATGCTATACCTGTATGAGTATTTAGAACATAAGGACAAAGGCTACAATGTGAAACCAATGGTCTTTGGCAGAAAGTGCAAAATGTATGAAATTCATAAATTAATTTTATCCATAAAATATTTTTTTTTTAAAATTCAGAGCTATATGCAAAATTTAAAACAAATTATGAGTGGAAACATTAAAAATCAAGATTTGTACTAACAAGCAGAAATGAAATTACTGCAAATTAAAAATAAAGCATTCATAATTTAGAAACAAGATAAAAGATTTTAAAAATACAATTTTTATAAATATTGCACGTCTACCTGAATTTCACATTTATAAAAACAACAGTTAAAAAAATACCACACATTGGAACAATATATACAGGAACTAATTTGTTATCAGTACACTACACATTAAACATCTTTTAGAAGTGGTTTTGAAATCGCTGCAAATAAATTTTCGCATCCAATAGTATTCAATCAATGATGATGGTCTCCCACTAAGAACTCAACATGACAATAATTTAAAAGAATGGCTTATTCCTGGCAAAAAAGGAATTACATTAAGAAGCAAAAACATAAGTACTTTTTTTTATAGAAAACCAATTAGAAAAATATGAATGCCAGGATTTAAAGAAATAGAACAAAAGGTATTTAGAAATGCCAAGAAAAAAGCAGAAAAAAATAAAATTGAAACTGGAAAAATAATAACTGCATTTAAAAGAGTGGGGTGCTCAATATCAATTGTTATAATTTCTTACTAGTTCTATTCCAAAATGCAGAGTTAGTGTAAAAATGTAGTACCACGCCTTTACCACGATGACATTAATTTTCTAGTTAATCATTTTATTCTTATATAAGATTTATTTCTTACTTTTTAGTTTGATAAAAAAGCATGTTTCTTAAAACTATAATTTAATTTAATTGTGCTTCAAATACGTCAGACTGAACAAATTACGTATTATCACAACAAATGCCAAATCTAATAATAACACACCAAGTTGGCAACCCTGATTGGTAATTGCGTCTTATTGCAACCTATTAGCGATATTATATGAAATGAAGCACCTGGCAGCCAATTCAGTGTGTACCACACATAGGAAATCGGGGTGGCCAACTCAGCGAGTTATTTAGAGTCAGCGATTGTCGCAAAAATACACAAGTACCTCCGAGTTCCTGTGTGTTGAACGTGCTGAATTGGCAAACAGGTGCTTTGTTTCATATAATGTCACCAATTGGTTGTGATAATACGTAAGTACCAAGATTTATGTTTTTTCACTTGTGTACAACATACCTGCATACAGGAGTTTTTGTACCCAAGCTGTATTAATTTTTGGTACTTTCATAATATTGCAACCATATTGGTGAAATTATATGTAATACAACACATGGTAGTCAATCTGGCGCATACGACACATGCAAAATCAGGGTCACCAACTTGGCACGTTATCTTGAACATTGGCATTGTTGTGGTAATATGTATCGTAAAATCTGGTGTATGGTGCACACTTTTAACACAAAAAATAAGATTGAATTTTAAGCGTGCACGTTATATACCAGGTATAAAAAAAGAGTTTTAAAAAATGTGAGCACAGGACAAAAATTAGATTTCTACATAGATCAAAATAATGGTTATTTAAAAGAAATGGCATTCCTTATGAACTTAAAGGGTTGCACTTCTAGATGTATACTATTTTTTACTAAAGCTTAGAATAAATGACTTTCAAACTTTAAGAGCATGACTCGCATACATCTCAGGTTTCTTCATGAAAATGGGGGTGCACATTCTCAGCAAATAAACATAAAAATTAAAAATTGCTACTTGAAAGTATAAGTGCATGTAATACGATGGTATACATGATATGCCAGATTTTATGGTAAAACATAATTTTTTTCTACCTTTTTTAATGAGTAAAAGCATAAAATATATTTATATTGGGTTAAATATAAAGAATCTGATATATATACTTCATTTATTTTCATCCAAATAAACAAAACACTATAGTCACAATAAAGGAACCATAAAATAAATGTATTGAAATAATTTCTTTATGTGAACTTTTAAGCCTTTTTCCATAAGTTTACCAATAAGCTAGAAAAGTTCTTTAAAATCTACAAGAAATTAGTCTCTTAAAAAGATTACTAATTGAAAACAAAATTTATTTTGTAGGCTTGCCTTTTTCAAGACATGCAAGCTATTTTAAAGTTCAATATGAAAATAAAACTATTCCAATGTAGCAAAGGAATACTTAAATTATTATTTGCCTATAAGCAAGTGCCCAAAAAATCAACAATGTGACTTATTATGAATCAAGTAAATTTCATTAAGATATGTGACTACCCAAAATTCGCAGTTTTGGTGAAAATTTTCAAAAATTACTTTTGTGTTTTTATTTTAAAGACTATACATTTAAGATTCCAAAAACACTCTATTTTTGTTTCTATGATATCTAGAAGCAAAGTTATAGCATAATTAGTAAACTGGAATTGGAGTTAAAAAAACCAGATGCTGATCCCTACACAAAATATTTTTAAGATATTGAATTTAAATTTTCAGAACATGTTTTATTTAGTTCTATCTGTGTTATGAATC
Organism: Trichonephila clavata; assembly: GCA_019973975.1. Classification (NCBI taxonomy): domain Eukaryota; kingdom Metazoa; phylum Arthropoda; class Arachnida; order Araneae; family Nephilidae; genus Trichonephila; species Trichonephila clavata. The sequence goes on from BMAO01010833.1 coordinate 28,329, forward strand.
AAAATCTAATCTCTGTGTATATACAGTGAACCCAAAAAGTGTTCGTACACTTGCAATTTCCTATAAAATTTATTGTTTCCGACTAATAAAAATTAATATTTTGGAATTGTAATTTTTTTACATCTGTAACTTGTTCTTGGTGGAATGACATAATTATTTTTTTAAAATTGTATAACTATTATTTTTAAAAATTCATAATCAAAAAGCTCCTGAAAAATTACGCCACTAAAGTCTTAGAACACTTAACAAAAATCTCAACATAGCTTTAAATATTGTATTTCTTTCTTAATTTAGAACTTAGTAGGATATCTTTTAGTGTCCACAACAACTTTTGGACATCTTGATATAGATTTATTGAGTTTTTGTAATTTCTGCATTGATTTTCCTCCATGCTTCTGTGATTATTGTTTTTACTTCCCATTATGTGTTTATATGTCATGTTTTCTTTTTATTTTAAATCTAGTTCTCCCAAATATGCTCTGCTGGGCTAAATAAATTGATTGAGGAGGTGTTTTGAAACTTTTGGGTACAGTTATAGAGACACCAGCAGTGTACATTGAGAGCAGTTCGCTTGGCGTCATTATCCTGTTAAAAAATGAAGTCGTCTGAAATATCCAAATTTGAGAGGATAATTTAAAATTTCTCTTTAAAATATTTAAATAGAGCTCATGATTCTCAATACCATCAAAAAATACCAAATTACCTAATTCCTTAAGCCTATTTACACCCCCCCCCTCCCCGCAAGAACACTCTGTGTTGATACATGGAGGTGGAGGAGCTCTTGTTCCACATAAATTCACTGGATTAAAGCCTCATTTTTTCCTTTAAAACTATTATATGCCCATCAGAACCAAAAATGTTGAATTTTCTGTCATCCCAATCACTTTCCTGTCAATTTTGAATTTTCTGAAACTTAAGTCACAAGAATCTAGTTGGATGAATGAACCATGGAAGTGGAAGTGTTCTTGCATGGGGGCGTAAATCAGCCACAGAATTAGGTAATTTTTGATGGTATTGAAAATCATGAGCTCTAGTCAAATATTTTAAAGAGAAATTTTAAATTGTCTGTCCAAAATTTGATATTGAACACGACTTCATATTTTAACAGGATAATGAAGCCGAGCGTACTGCTCTCAATGTACACCGCTGGTGTCTTTATAACTGCCCGAAATTTTGTGATAACACCTCCTCAATCAATTTATTTAGCCAGCAGAGCATATTTGGGGAGAACTAGATTTAAAATAAAAAAACATGACATAAACACATAATGGGAAGTAAAATAATAATCACAGAAGCATGGAGGTAAATCGATGCAGAAATTACAAAAACTCATTAAATCTATATCAAGATGTCCAAAAGTTGTTGTGGACACTAAAAGATATCCTACTAAGTTCTAAATTAAGAAAGAAATACAATATTTAAAGCTATGTTGAGATTTTTGTTAAGTGTTCTAAGATTTAGTGGCGTAATTTTTCAGGAGCTTTTTGATTATTAATTTTTAAAATAATAGTTATGCTATTTTTAAAAAATAATTATGTCATTCCATTAAGAACAAGTTGCAGATATCATAAAAAATTACAATTTCTATACATTAATTTTTATTAGTCGAAATCATTAAATTTTATAGGAAACTGCAAGTGTACGAACACTTTTGGGTTCACTGTATTTATGTACTTCATTGCATTTAAATGTAAAAAATATCATTAATTTTTTTAAAAAATCGAGTTTTTGCATAAAATTTGGCATATTTAAAAAATTTTTAAAAGTAATACATATCTTTTAATTCCTAATATATAAAGATGTTCCATTATTTATGTACTGTATAAATATTATTTGAATACATTCATTAGAATTTTGTGTAAAAGATCCTAATTGCAATTTTTCATGAAAATTTTACTAAACTCGACAATTTTTATAATCTATAAAACTCTCCAGAAAACAGCAAAAGGGTTGAAAATTAGTTAAACATGAAGCTAAAGAGTTTGAGCTATAAATATGGTGAGTTTAAGAAATGTACAACTAGTAGAACATTTTTCATATTGTATTTAAATCTTTAAAAGCATTGTCTGAGAAACTATGTTTTTTGGCTTCACGGTAAAGTTCACAAATGGATTTCTTTTTAAGACATTGAATTAACATTTTAAGAAAACTTTTATTTTATTTTATTTGTATTATAGACTATAATCTCTGTGTATGTATTTATGCATTTATTGCACATACAATTTGTGAGAAAAAACATGCTTTTTTTTTTAAAAATTGACAATTTCAAAAAAATAATGTAAATCTTATCGCTTAGGCACAGATAATGATGTTATTTGTGTGCAGTTTTAATATTATTTGAATATATTAATTAGAATTTTCAATACAAGGTTTACTGTAACTGCAATTTTTAACTAAAAATTCCAATCTATCCAAAATAATTTAAAATTTTGTGGAATTGTATTTTAATTCCTGACTCAAGTGTAGTATAGGGGAGAGGGCCTTTCGATTTTTATATAGATATTATTGGTTAGATAACGAATTCATTCTGGCTTCGGGAAACTTATCGCTAAGTGAAGTAGCTTGGCGATCGATTTTGGTCACCAAAAAATTTTACATCGCCAAGTATCTATACTACACTTGAACCTTAATTCCTAGTTCTATGCACACCCTTTTTAAAGAAAAAAGTGTTTTTTTAGTTGAAAATTTATGTTTCAATAAAATGCTCCAAACGTAGCACATACTCTTAAATTACCATTACCTTACCATTTTTACGCTAAATTCTATACAAGCTTACAAATCAAAACAATCTAGTACTCATGTGTTCGTCCGCGGGTAGCGTGGTAGAAACGAAAAATAGTTCGGAAGATTTATGAGAACTAAATTTGTTGTTGAACCCCAATCTTTAAAATATGTAGCCAGTATATTAAAAAACTTTTTTAATCTGAATATCTTTTTAATTTGTTTGATAGTGTTAATTAACCATTTTTGAAATTTTGAGTACATGTAATGTCTCATATTTGTAAAGGATGCGTTCAAATCTGATATAAACAAACTCATTTGAAACTGAGTAAGTCCATGTAGTCATTTTTGAGTATTTCTT
>BMAO01010834.1:0-184788 GCA_019973975.1 Trichonephila clavata
AATATGTATCGTAAAATCTGGTTGGTGTATGGTGCACACTTTTAACACAAAAAATAAGATTGAATTTTATGCGTGCACGTTATATACCAGGTATAAAAATAAGAGCTTTAAAAAATGTGAGCACAGGAAAAAAAATTAGATTTCTACATAGATCAAAATAATGGTTATTTAAAAGAAATAGCATTCCTTATGAACTTAAAGGGTTGCACTTCTAGATGTATACTATTTTTTACTAAAGCTTAGAATAAATGACTTTCAAACTTTAAGAGCATGACTCGCATACATCTCAGGTTTCTTCATGAAAATTGGGGTGCACATTTTCATCAAATAAACATAAAAATTCAGATATGTGACTACCCAAAATTCGCAGTTTTGGTGAAAATTTTCACAAATTACTTTTGTGTTTTTATTTTAAAGACTATACATTTAAGATTCCAAAAACACTCTATTTTTGTTTCTATGATATCTAGAAGCGAAGTTATAGCATAATTAGTAAACTGGAATTGGAGTTAACAAAACCAGATGCTGATCCCTACACAAAATATTTTTAAGATATTGAATTTAAATTTTCAGAACATGTTTTATTTAGTTCTATCTGTGTTATGAATCAAACTCTAATCTCTGTGTATATACAGTGAACCCAAAAAGTGTTCGTACACTTGCAATTTCCTATAAAATTTATTGTTTCCGACTAATAAAAATTAATATTTTGGAATTGTAATTTTTTTATATCTGTAGCTTGTTCTTGGTGGAATGACATAATTATTTTTTTAAAAATTGTATAACTATTATTTTTAAAAATTCATAATCAAAAAGATCCTGAAAAATTACGCCACTAAAGTCTTAGAACACTTAACAAAAATCTCAACATAGCTTTAAATATTGTGTATTTCTTTCTTAATTTAGAACTTAGTAGGATATCTTTTAGTGTCCACAACAACTTTTGGACATCTTGATATAGATTTATTGAGTTTTTGTAATTTCTGCATTGATTTTCCTCCATGCTTCTGAGATTATTGTTTTTACTTCCCATTATGTGTTTATATGTCATGTTTTCTTTTTATTTTAAATCTAGTTCTCCCCAAATATGCTCTGCTGGGCTAAATAAATTGATTGAGGAGGTGTTTTCAAACTTTTGGGTACAGTTATAGAGACACCAGCAGTGTACATTGAGAGCAGTTCGCTTGGCGTCATTATCCTGTTAAAAAAATGAAGTCGTCTGAAATATCCAAATTTTGAGAGGATAATTTAAAATTTCTCTTTAAAATATTTTAATAGAGCTCATGATTCTCAATACCATCAAAAAATACCAAATTACCTAATTCCTGAAGCCTATTTACACCCCCCCCCCCTCCCCCGCAAGAACACCTCTGTGTTGAATCATCTTGTTCCACATAAATTCACTGGATTAAATGCCTCCTTTTTTGCTTTAAAACTATTATATGCCCATCAGAACCAAAAATGTTGAATTTTCTGTCATCCCAATCACTTTCCTGTCAATTTTGAATTTTCTGAAACTTAAGTCACAAGAATCTAGTTGGATGAATGAACCATGGAAGTGGAAGTGTTCTTGCGTGGGGGCGTAAATCAGCCACAGAATTAGGTAATTTTTGATGGTAATGAGAATCATGAGCTCTAGTCAAATATTTTAAAGAGAAATTTTAAATTGTCTGTCCAAAATTTGATATTGAACACGACTTCATATTTTAACAGGATAATGAAGCCAAGCGTACTGCTCTCAATGTACACGCTGGTGTCTTTATAACTGGCCCAAAATTTTGTGAAAACACCTCCTCAATCAATTTATTTAGCCCAGCAGAGCATATTTGGGGAGAACTAGATTTAAAATAAAAAAACATGACATAAACACATAATGGGAAGTAAAAATAATAATCACAGAAGCATGGAGGTAAATCGATGCAGAAATTACAAAAACTCATTAAATCTATATCAAGATGTCCAAAAGTTGTTGTGGACACTAAAAGATATCCTGTTAAGTTCTAAATTAAGAAAGAAATACAATATTTAAAGCTATGTTGAGATTTTTGTTAAGTGTTCTAAGACTTTAGTGGCGTAATTTTTCAGGAGCTTTTTGATTATTAATTTTTAAAAATAATAGTTATGCTATTTTTAAAAAAATAATTATGTCATTCCATTAAGAACAAGTTGCAGATATCATAAAAAAAATTACAATTTCTATACATTAATTTTTATTAGTCGAAATCATTAAATTTTATTAGGAAACTGCAAGTGTACGAACACTTTTGGGGTTCACTGTATTTATGTACTTCATTGCATTTAAATGTAAAAAATATCATTAATTTTTAAAAAAATCGAGTTTTTGCATAAAATTTGGCATATTTAAAAAACTTTTAAAAGTAATACATATCTTTTAATTCCTAATATATAAAGATGTTCCATTATTTATGTACTGTATAAATATTATTTGAATACATTCATTAGAATTTTGTGTAAAAGATCCTAATTGCAATTTTTCATGAAAATTTTACTAAACTCGACAATTTTTATAATTATAAAACTCTCCAGAAAACAGCAAAAGGGTTGAAAATTAGTTAAACATGAAGCTAAAGAGTTTGAGCTATAATTATGGTGAGTTTAAGAAATGTACAACTAGTAGAACATTTTTCATATTGTATTTAAATCTTTAAAAGCATTGTCTGAGAAACTATGTTTTTTGGCTTCACGGTAAAGTTCACAAATGGATTTCTTTTTAAGACTTTGAATTAACATTTTAAGAAAACTTTTATTTAATTTTATTTGTATTATAGACTATAATCTCTGTGTATGTATATATGCATTTTATTGCACATACAATTTGTGAGAAAAAAATATGCTTTTTTTTTTTAAAAAAATTGACAAATTTCAAAAAAAATAATGTAACTCTTATCGCTCTAGGCACAGATAATGATGTTATTTGGGTGCAGTTTTAATATTATTTGAATATATTAATTAGAATTTTCAATACAAGGTTTACTGTAACTGCAATTTTTAACTAAAAATTCCCAATCTATCCAAAATAATTTAAAATTTTGTCGAATTGTATTTTAATTCCTGACTCATGTGTAGTATAGGGGAGAGGGCCCTTTCGATTTTTATATAGATATTATTGGTGAGATAACGAATTCATTCTGGCTTCGGGAAACCTATCGCTAAGTGAAGTAGCTTGGCGATCGATTTTGGTCACCAAAAAAATTTGACATCGCCAAGTATCTATACTACACTTGAACCTTAATTCCTAGTTCTATGCACACCCTTTTTAAAGAAAAAAGTGTTTTTTTAGTTGAAAATTTGTTTCAATAAAATGCTCCGAGGGTAGGCACATACCTTAAATTGATTTTTTTTTAAGTAATCCTAAAAAAAAAGATTTGTCCGCTAAATTCCTATAAAAGCCTTACAATATCAAAACAATCTAGTACTCATGTGTTCGTCCGCGGGTAGCGTGGAAGAAACGAAAAATAGTTCGGAAGATTTATGAGAACTAAATTTGTTGTTGAACCCCAATCTTTAAAATATGTAGCCAGTATATTAAAAAAACTTTTTTAATCCTGAATATCTTTTTAATTTGTTTGATAGTGTTAATTAACCATTTTTTGAAATTTTGAGTACATGTAATGTCTCATATTTGTAAAGGCATGTGTTCAAATCTGATATAAACAAACTCATTTCAAATTGAGCATGTCCATGTAGTCATTTTTGAGTATTTCTTTTTTCTCCGTGCATATCTGATGCGAAGCTACCACCGTTACCGCCATCTTGTTTATGACGTAGGGTGCCGAAAACCCCATTGGCGGGAATTTCAAGCAACTTTCATTTACAGCAACTTTCTCAGCTCACTGGCAAAAAGTTGTTCCAAAGCCATTGCTATGGCAACGGAGTAAAAATTACACTAATTGTGGACCAAAAATTGCACCAAACGTGTACATGTGATTCGGCCTTAAGGCAAATACTTGTACCAAGAATCTTGCAACAGCCAACACTATCTAGGAATTATGTACAAGTTTATAAACTGCAATGGTTTACTCATTAAAAAATTAATTTTGAACTTAGACAACCAAAAACTGTGTTTAAAATATCCATATTTTTCAGCCTTCTAATATTCCCCTGTAATAATGAAACTTCCTATAGCACTATAGGGCAATTTTTACACGATTTTTTATTGAATTTTCCGTCCTAATTTTAAACATTGCATTGCTTTGAAAATGAAAATATAATATAATAGTTTGATCTATTATTATTATATATAACTAAATAGCTATCATTACTCTGCTTTGAATTTTAAAGGCATGTATTAAAACTTTGATAAGTGTAGACATAATACATTGAGTAGTTAAAATATTCAAGATGCATTTTAATGAAAAGTTAAATACACCTTTAACTTTGATCACAGCTGATAGTCTTCCGGAAATTTACAAATTGCTGATATCTTTATCGATAAACGTTTTCTTATGCTGCCAGAATATTAGCTGTAAGATGGATCAGATTGGATGATGGCATTTCCAAGCTTTAAAGTAATCTTTTGGTTTCATGCCACAAATGCTTATTAAGATTGAAATTAGGGAACTAAACTGATCGTTGAAGCAAGTTAAACTCTGATGTTTCTCAAACCATTTTGAAACAGATAGAGCACAGTGAAGAGGTGCAATATTCTGCTGAAAGAGGTCATATCCATAAGGGAACATTATAACTATATACGAGTGTATATAATTGGCAACGATGTTATGAAAGATGTACTGTTCAGAGTTGTATTCACAGATATCAAGGGATTTAGTGTAGCCCAGAAAAGATTTATCATGTCATACGTCGTTTATCCGAACCAATTGGGACCGGACACCGTTCGGATACGCGATTGTTCGGATAACCGAAAACCGAATGCGATCCATGCAGTATATGATATTGGACACTACACAAAATATTGAAAATCATCACATGCGGGAAACGTGCTTGAAGAAAAAGCCAAATAGGTGCAAAATATCGCAATTTTACCTTGATTGAGGAAAATAATCTCTTATTTTTCGCTGTACTATTGTACACCTTCGTTTTTTCACTGCAAGGTCTCTGATTCTCTTGAGCAGCAGTAGTTGAGTAGGACAGCACTCTGATTGTTGTTCGTACCACTCCAAAGCTGGGTCTAACGCAAAAAACGCGTCAGCATTTGATGGACCCTTGCTACTTTCGTTGTTTTTGTCCTCGTCTTTATCCGTTTCATCGTTGACAGGGTTAGATTCTTCTTGTACGGAAGTCCCTATCTCGTCATTATTTAGCATTTGAAATCCACAGTCTTCTGCATCGCAGGCCATCCAGGTTTCTACATCAACAAAACTCAACAAAAAGCACGTATACACCCCCTCACTTGGAAACAAACTGACCTAATATTCCGCGCAGATGTTTACCAAATCACATACCTAAAATTCCCCAAATATCCCTCACCTTGTGTTTTCCCGTCACTTCTGGCCTCTCAGGAAACAAATGCTGAATATTGCATTGTTCGAAAACGTATCCGGACTTTGGTTCGGATATTTGACGCTCCGTATTTTAAACGTTCGGATAAACGACGTGCTACTGTAATTCCACAGCCACCAACATGAATAGTTGTCATCTGGTGAGAGAAGTCCATGAATTCGTGCTTGTTGCGCCATATTCTAATCCTGTCATCTACACTGCTAGCCATTAAAATTGTATGCAAATGATAATTATCTCAACGCATGTAGACGACGCAGGAAGGAAGAACTATATCTGAAGTACTTCATAAAAGAAAAGAGTTTTGTAGGGAATTTCTCATTCGGGAATCGCTTTATAAGGTTGGAGTTAACTCAGAATATCATGCTATGCCTCAATTTAGAAGAAAGGCTTACCTGCAAATGTCGGAATTCGATACAGGCAGAATTGTAGCCTATCGAGAGTGTGGCTTATTATTCCGTTATATCGACCTTCGCGTTGGTTGAAATCCAAATGCCGAAATCATGCAAATATGGAATCAAATATACTGACGGTCATACTGGATTTTCACGCCCACCCATGATTAACTCCCTAGAGGACAGACATATTGTGAGGTTGGCCCTGCAAAACCATACAGCCACATCATGAACCATTAGTCAGGAAATGGACACGCTCAGTATCCGCTCATACGGTATGACGACGTTTACAGCAGCATGGATTATCAGTATGGTAACCATTACTTCGACCCCTTGATAATCCAGGATAGAGAGAGAAGGCGATTTTGGTGCGCCGAACGACAGAGCTGGACACAAGAGTGACACAATGTCGTTTTTTTTAGACGATTCTTGGTTCTGAGTGCAGTATTCTGACAGCCATATACGTGTCTGGAGCCTCAGAGGAGATAGCTCGTCGCCTCTGTTTGCATTCGATATCGGCATGCAGCCCTGCACCTGGTATGATGATTTGGGAAGTCATTGAGTACATGACACGCATGTCTCTAGTTCGGATCAACGGTATTTTGAAATCAGATCAGTACATTTCAGACATCTTACGTCCAGTGGTTGTGCACTATCTTCAAGGCCTCATAAATGCTATCTTCCAACAAGGTAACGCAAGACCACACGTTGCATGTCGTGGTGTTCTGGCTTTCCCTCGATATACATGGTATTCAAATGTTGCCTTGGCGTGCACACGAGTTCTTCGAAACTATTAATACTACATTGAAATTTGGTAAGATTGTTTCTTTTGTTGTGTAGAGATCCGCAGAGACCGGATTTGCGGAAATCGACTCCCAAAGAGGGTTTTGGGTTCAACGGGGTATTACAGATAAAAAATATAATCCCGTTTTAACTATAAGACCTACTAACTTGAAATTTGGCATACATGTTTCTTTTATTGCTAAAAATGGGTTTTGTGGAAATTGATTCCGAGGAATGGGAGTTACTGGGGCGTAAAACTGAAAAACTAGAAATTCAAGTCTTGTCCTTTTTAAACCAAAAAGCAAGGGCTATAAGAATGTTTTCAGTACAGTCAAAAGCTTAATTTTATTACATAGATATCAATAATTTAAAAAAACAGTATATAGCCATACATTATCATGAAATACTCAGCGAAACGGGCTGGTAATGTTTAATCTATATGTGTAAGTTACGGCCAAAGCCCGAAGTCAGCCAGTTCCCGAATTGGCCTACCAAATCGTGAAACAGCCAATATCGCCTCACAATGACCAGCCAAAGTTCGATCTTTCCTTGATTTCGGGGTTTGGTCAGCCAGTTCGCGAAATGGCATGGGGCGATCGGCCAAAGTCAGAAGAAAGAGGCAATGAGTAAATTATGGGTGTTTGTATACCGTAATGCTAATGATAATCACATTATAGCTGCAACAGAGGAGTTTTCCGGCGAATCCGCCCTGTTAGGCACCTAGGATCGTCCTTCGGAACAAAAGCCAAGGAGGTACGGTGGCCCTAGGGGGACTGTAGTCTGAAGGGAGAAGTTTTAGTGAATAAGGATCTCACAGTACCAGAAACCTCTTGGTCTCTTATGAAAATTTCATATTCCTTGGAGAAAACAAACAAACAAAAAAATAATCACATTATCAACTCAATTAGTTTATTACAGAAAATTATCAGTATCATCACTTGTTACAACAAGATGAACTTTATGACATTTCGAATTGCACAGCGGTTTGTTATTTTTACATCTACAGCGAGTGTAGTCTTGGCCGCCGGTCAGCGATTGTGAAGAGGCAACGGTTCGCAATGATTTTTCCTCTGTGCCCATGGATGCCAATGTATAAGTAGTTTCTCTTGCAAAATGGAAAACTCACTTCTGGAGTACAGTTGTTTGAGAACACCATGTTCTGTTCCTAGCTTGTAAAAAGCACCTCTACCGAACAGTCTTGCTTCAGCACATCGAACATTGGCCGGGGGAGTTCCAGGCACTTCGGGAAGTGGCCGGCCAAAGTCGCATATGCGCTATTCATTTCCAGTACATCAGTCATTAGCCACACACCCCGGCCAATGTGCAATTTGGCCGGCCAATTCGGGAACTGGCCAAACTTTGGGCTTTGGCCGTAACATATACAAGCCGAAACATAACATATCTCTCTATCACTGACTCATCACAAGATTTTCAGATCTATTACACAAACAAACTTAAAATGTAGTAGGCAAGTTTCTTTTGTTGAATAGAGATCCACTAGGAACGAGTTTTGCAGATATTGTCTCCCAAGGACGGGGGTTACCGGAGCGAAGAATGAACGTGTGCAAAACATGCATGAAATTTACAGTTCATAATTTTTGGTTATAATACATTTTGTTATTCTTAAAGATAAAAAGGGAAGATTATTTGTCCTGGAATAATCAACAAGATTTTCTTCGTCATGAAAAAGCAAAAAAGTTTTGTAGTAACAAAAAAAAAAAGTATCTATTTAATTTTTACACATTAACTTTTGGTAGAAGACAGTTTTCCTCCCCTTCAAGTTTCAATCTTTTCTTAAAATTGAAAGGTATGATAGAAATCATTTTCCTTTTTGTAGATACGGATATATATTTAAAAATATAAGTTGAACAAATTCTCGGAAGATTTATCAGTTTTCCTTCTTAAGAACTTAACATTCAGTTTAAGTTTTACAACAAATATAACATAAATAAAAACTCATTCACGGTTTCTTTACAGTTTGCTTTTGCCACATTTCAATTTATTAACAACGCTACCGGAGAATAATTAAATAATGAAAAGTGATAGAGTAAATTGTGTGTGTATGGAATTTTCCTCTCAACTATTATAAATTATTTCAGGCATTTATTACTTGCTATCAACTTTAAAACTAAAAGTAAGTTGCCAACAAAACTAAAGTTGCAAATCAACAAACACTAAAAGTATGTTGATTTTGAAGTAGTAATAGATAATTCTTCCTAATGTGAGAATTACACGTTCAAAGTTGCTCTGAAGAATAATTGTGTAAAAATGTATACAATAATCCTAAAAATAAGTGTACTTCCATTAACGTAGAATCATCAATTTAACGTAGAAAATATCTGAAGCAGATAGATTTCATTCTGGTCGAGATATGATCGTAGAATGTTATGCATATTTCAGGTTGCCAAAAAACATCCATATTCTGAATACTTTTCAAAATTATTTTTGTTACTATTTTCATATTTTGCGTGCTGTGATCAAGGCCAGAGCCAACTCGCCTATAAATACTCAAGTACACGTGGTGAAAATTACCTATCTCTGACTGTTTTTGATTTCAAATGATAAATTTCTTTATCTGATAACCACTGATAACATTTTGGCTCCAAATGTCATTTATCAAGAATTATATATATCGTTTGTGTTAGTTCGATTTCTCAAAGTTTTGGGTCATTGTAAATATATGTCACAATTATTTCTTTTATTTATAATACCATAAAATCCAGTGTGCAACGTGCACTTTTTACACAAAAAATAAGATCGAAATTTACATGGGCGCGTTATAAAAATGATAGCTTATAAAAATTAAAAAGATGAGGATAAAAAAAAAAAACTAGATTTTTACATAGATCGAAATATTATTTATTTAAAAGTGACATACCTCTTATGAACTTAAAAAGTTGCAGTTCTAGAAGTATACTATTTTTTTTTTCAAAAGCCGGAGAGATAATACCTCCAAATAATAACTTTAAAACATTAGAGCGTTGTATATGTACATTTCAGGTTACGTCGTACAAAAAGAGGATGCGCGTTATACGGCGAATATACCTGAAAATTAAAAAAATACGCGTGGTATACACGAAGGTGCACTTTATACGCCAGATTTTACGGTATATTAATAAAAACTAGAATTCTTATATTTCTATTTTAAAAAATCATTGTAATTCTACACATCTGACAAATTTACATTGTGTCATTTGTAAGTTTAATAATGGTTTAGAACCGTGGTGGGCATTAAGTCGATCGCGATCGACCGGTGGACCTTCAAGACATTTTGGGGTGACTGCCTTCAATAAGGCCTAATAATCGTTCCATCATACGAAGGTCTATAAATGCCGCATTTATTCGAATATAAGCCCCCATCGGTTCTAAACCGCGCCCCAAATTCTCAAGATTCTCTGAAAATTGAAAAATAGTCTCTAAAATGGTTTATCGATATCTAGTTTTACGAAATTGAAACAAATTTAAAAGGAAAACTAATAAGAAATGAATAATTATAGTTATTTTATCAGAGTATGAAAACTTTTAAATACATGCATGAAGCTGTAATTGCTCTAAATACCCCATCCAAACCATGTTTTCCCCCTTCGATTTTAAGCCGCACCCGATTTTCGGTGGCATTAACTTTGGGTAAAAAGTGTGGCTTAGATCCGAGTAAATAAGGTATTTTAAAAAATACGGAGGAAATAAATCGAATTATAAGAAAAAATTTCGTTGAATAGAAAATGCACTTCCCTATTTTGAGGCTATTTTACGAAGAAAATCCATAAATGTTCTTAGTTGCAGGAAAAAGTTCGCGAAATAGAGAAATTCGTAAAATGGAGGTCCGACTGTATTGTATACTTTCTTTTAGCTCACTACATCTACGCCACTAGGTGGACCGCAACACCTTGAAAAAATTAGAAGTAGCCCGTACCCTGGAAAAGTCTGCCCACCCCTGGTTTAGAACATCAATACTGGTTCTAGGCATGAAAGGGGTTGTAAAATTACTGCCTATATACAATACACTGTTATTTAATTTTTAAAAAAATTATTAATTGTTTGATTAATTATTTATTGATACAGGGTCGGCTCTAATAGTTTTGCCACCCCGGACAAAAATGGAAAATGTCCCTCTCTCCTCCAAAGCAAAAAATTATAATTAAAAAGACGAATTGTGTGTTCATATAGATATACACCTATAAAAGTCAATAATTTTTGCGAACAAAAATGTAGTATAACAATTATATATATTATTTTAGGTCTTAAGAAACACAATATAATTCAAAATTAGGAACATAATTACCTGTTATTATTTGAAAGGAGTATAATGTAAGAGAAGAAATCGCCCCTTTCAGCAGGTCAATTTCTTCGAAAAAGGGTCTAGTGTTGGTGGTGATCACAAGCGTTTATTTTAACTTATATAGTTACTCTACACTCAAGACTAAAATAAAAACATCTCCTGCGTGGCTCTCTATATACTTAAAAAACTCTTATTACCCCTGTCCCCTTTTGGATAGCTGAAACTGGACATCATATGGTTGAAAGGAATGCTCGTTGTGAGCCCACTCCAGACTGTAGAAAGTTACTAGTAAAAGATGTGTATACGTATCAAATTTCATGATTTAACTTGCACACCCTCCTCGGACCCTTCAAATTTCAACATATAAGAAAACTGGCAGTAAACATACAGAATACAAAATAAGGAAATAAGATACATTGAATAAAATACCAAATTCCTACCCAATAGTATTAATAGTATTTCAGAAAATGTATAAAATTTTTTGTAACAAAAAAAAAACTTATTTCTCAAATTCGATCCAAATGCTGCCCTTAAAATTTGCCGTCCCGGGCAAGGGTCCGGTTTTTCCGGCCCTAGAGCCGCCCCTGATTGGTACAGATGGTTGTTTCAGGAACTATTCTTTCACTTTTTTTTATAGAAATATACGTTTCAACTACAATAACAAATAGTTTTAAATATATAAATGCATGTATATGTATGTATATATATAATTGGCAAATTATATATTAGAATAAATTTACTTGAGGATAGCTGTAATCATCAATTAGACTGATTCCATCAATGTATTCGATACCGGCTTTATTTGCCTCATCAGATAATTGTTCAGGTGGATTTAGTCTATTCATAGCTCCTATTAACTCCTGAAAAAAAAAATCTCTTTATTCTCGTACAAATGTAACCGAAATAAAGGTTTTTTTTTTTACATTAAAACAATTTTGAGACTGAAGGATAGTTAAAAACAAAAAAAACACAGTTTATATCTTGTCAATTCTTAACCATAATACAATTACACACGTTTTTTAGCTACACTGCTGGCCACAGAAAATGCAACAGTAAGCAGGACCAGAAATAACACAGGGAAATTTATTTGGCAGATAACATGTTGTACAAAGGTAAAACGATTACAATTACAGCTTCTTGGGATGTGTGGAGGATGACAAAATCAGTAGTTAGTGTAGCCGCCATTGTTGGCTATAACCGCTGCCACACGCCTTGGCATAGAATCAAAGCGGCTCTGGATGTATACTTATTATACAGCAGCCCATGCAGCTTCCAGGTATTGCCAAAATTGATCTGGTGTAGCAGCGGGCCGAGACAGTCGTTGTGCAAGGATGGAGCACATGTTTTCGATTGGCTATAGATCGGGAGAACAGGCAGGTCAAGGAAGCAAGAACTCATGAACATTGCGTACCACATGTGGTTACGCACTATCCTGTTGGAATATGGGTGATGACAAACGCTGAATGTATGGGAGAACCACGGGCTCCAACACTTTAGAGATGTAGCGCTGGCTATTCAGTGTACCGGCAATACGTACTATAGGGATGCGGCAGTGAAATCTAATACCACTCCAAACCATGATACCGGGTGCACGACCAGTGTGGCAATACATAACGCAACAGTTCATCAGTCTCTCACCACGATGTCTCCAAACTTGAATCCGACCACTTTGATGTGGCAGGCAGAAGCGGGATTCGTCAGTAAACACAATGTCGTTCCAATCCATTGTCCATGTCCATCGTTCATCGCTCCATTGTCCGCGCAAAAGCCTGTAGTTTCCAGTCAAGAGTAAACGAAGCAATGGGCGCCTTGCGGACGTTCAACTCTGCTGCAAACGGCGTTGAATGGTACGAGTGAACGCTGAATGATATGTAACAGACTGAATCTGTTGTACTATGGTTCGTGATGAGGATGCGTGATCCACCGCTGTCATTTACACAATTTGCTTGCCATTACGGGCAGTGGTGCAACGAGGGGGGTGTGATCAGCCCCGCCGGTATGTCTTTGCATCACAGTTGATCTGTGTGATCGTCCTCGTCTCCTGTATCCAGCGGTAACAGATCCGCATCACAGTTGGTTCCAACACTTTGACCGATCTCTCTGAAGGATAATCCGCAATCCCTTTAGGATACTATTCTTCCTCAGTCGAATTCAGAAACTTGGTCAAAAGTCACTCGGTGTCTTTAACGAGGCATAAGTAAACAGCTTACGCAAAAAAAAAAAAAAAAAAATGCCGTGTTTTTAATTGCCAATTTGTTTTCTCCTTATACAGCACTTGTGGGTGACGCTACGGTCGCTCGTGATGTGCGTCTGTGTTATAATATTAATGATTTGCATATTTCATTGCCGCCAACACATGATGTAAATTTCGCATGGTTTCCCGGCTTCCTTCAGGGTGTTGCATTTTGTGTGGTTAGCAGTGTATTAATACGACATAAATGCATACAAAAAATATATTCAAATAATATATATAGCAGTACGACAGTGGCACACTATCTTATAAAGAAATTGAGGCTAAAAAGTTTATTAAATTTAGTTGCTGAGCTATGCTTATTTGAAGATACTAATTCATAAAAAAAATAATAAACTAATTAAATTAGGAAAAAAACATGACTTCAAAGCAAAAATTAGTAGAAATTTCATTGATTGCTTAAAACTATTTAGTTAGAAATGAATTTGTTTAGTACAATGTTTCAAATTAGGGAGAATTAATTATATAATTCAATGTGTAATGGGTCTATTTGTGTTCTTCTTACTAATAGTCCTCTTCGGGAGAAATGGGTCCTTAAAATTTATTCTATTGAAAACTTTCCTCCGAAGAAGAAGATGTGCTTATGTAAATTAAGACTTGTTTTATATAGATCAAACTTTCGAGTTAAAAGAGAGAGAGATTAGACTGGTAAAAGGATAGCAGTGATTGATTAGCGTGAAGCTAGGCAAGAGAACTTCGTTACTTATTTGATGAATATTACGATTGACGATTTGGTCAGTTAAGTCTGGATTAGAACGAATTGAATTAGAAGGCGTATTGCCTAGACGTAAGTGATCCAATTTTCTGTTAATTCTTCTAATATTTCGTATACCCCACGACTGCTTCCCATATTTAGTAATTGGTGCATTTCTTAGTTTGGGTTATTGAATTTGTATCCCGTATTTGAGAATTGTTAATAAATAGAATTTTACTATGGTTAATCTATTGATGATGGCTAATCTTTCTTCTGACCCTATCACACTTAGGGATGGCACGGGGAATCCCTTACAAATGTAACTAAATTTTTTTTATTCAACATCATTAAAAAAGTAAAAATGAAGAAGAAATACATATGATATACAATGATTTCTTAAAACTCCTTGAGGCCCTGGACCTCTATGCAAATGTAGGCCCCGCCTACGACTCTTTTAAGTAAACAGTATATAACTTACGTTGTCAAATACTCGCGCAAATGGTAATCCGAGACAAATAAATGTGCTTGACTTACAATCTCACAAATCTAGGTACAAACCAACTGCCGGTTTTCGACTAAATGTGTAATGATAGCACATAGTACTATGCTTAAGCCTAGATATGGACAACGGACATGACAAAAAACAATGCAGTGTATACAGTTCGAAATTACCAGTTTTTCTTAGAATATGTACGGGAATAACA
This sequence comes from Trichonephila clavata, assembly GCA_019973975.1. Classification (NCBI taxonomy): domain Eukaryota; kingdom Metazoa; phylum Arthropoda; class Arachnida; order Araneae; family Nephilidae; genus Trichonephila; species Trichonephila clavata. Next base: position 14,585 of record BMAO01010834.1, read on the forward strand.
TTTGATGATTAAAATCATTCGGATCATGATTTTATTTAGGTCGAGTCGAGAACAAGTCAAGCCCCCCCCAAGGTTGAGGTCACTAACCTTGTTTGTCCATGCCTTAAGACGTCCCTGATGATAATTTATAATCCTTACATTTCATTATTTGGTTAAGCAATGATAACTTTGCCGCGGGGGTTAAGCCGCGGTGATAAGCCGGTGCGATAATGTTCTGTTACAGGCTGTGCTGTGGAGTGCAAGGCATTTGCTCCTGATGAAGGCTGCGTTAAACGAGAGCTGGAACAATGCTGGGCTGCAGGTACTGGCTGGAATTGGAGATACTGTTCAAGTTAGATCATGTCTCTGCGTTGGTGTCGCTCCTCTTTCGGAATTCCAGAGTCTCTTTAAAGGTGGAATACGTCCCACCAACAAAAGGGACACGTGATGTGTAGTCACGTGTTGGATGTATTCGGTGAAACTGTTCTTCTATTGGTCCAAAGTCCCCCTTCGCGCGGTGTACTTTGAAACCGGCCGTTGGCGTGGGAACTGCGCGACACCTTACTGTCGGCTAGATCAAGGAAGGTCTGAGGTTGACTTCCCTTAGGACATCACCGCCGGGGTGTCCACCCTGGGATACTTTCCCACGAGAAAATTCTTGACCGTCGAGACGTCACTCGTTCCCGACGGGAAATGGGTCTTTGATGGACACCGCCACAACTTCAAATGTTTTTGTTTTCGTTTAAAATTCTAATAATCACACTGACTAATGAATTAAAAACCCAAGATCAAGATTTTATTGGGCCACTTTTTGCAAGTATAACTGCTTCGATTCTTTTGGGGATCGAGTCTACATACTTCTGGAGTGCATTTACGTCCAGAGAATACCAAGTATTGGCTATGTAGCTTTTTAGACATAGTAAATTAGATCAGCGCGGGTTTAAATTCATTTTGGACCCTGGGCACAGAAGACCTTCAGGCCCCTTTGGCGCTAGAGGATCGAAATTTGTAATAAGAACATTTGGTTAAGTCCAGATTAACCAAAGGTCCGCCCGCCCCAAGCACCCAACGGATAAACCGGCACTTAATTAGGTTAAAGAGGAGAGTGCTGATGGATGCAACTTTCCACATATCCCACACATTTTCTATGGACTTCAGAACCGGGCTATTCGGGGGCCAGGGAAGGTGTTGGAAATCAAATTAATGTTCAGCGAACCAATTTTGAACACATCTAGCACTATGTAACATCTCATGGATATCTCATGTGTGTGTGGTTGTTTGTTTACCTCGAGAAACACCAAGGCACAATCTCCATGCCAGCAGAACATGTTCTATTATCATGATACTCCCAACAGACCCTTATGCAGTGCGAGTAAGACAAGATATATTCATGACTTCGTGGACTTCTCACTAAATTCGACGTCTTCCATCAGTGCTAAATAAAGTGTAGCGTTCTTATTACCCGTTTCTAATACTCAGATATCCAGTGTCTTCTTTCCCGACACCATTGCAAGCAAATTTTTACATTTCGGGCAGAGAATGAGTGGTTTTCTCACAGGCACTCAACTATGCACTTCTATATCCTCTGCAACTCTATGAGCTTGGTTCGCGCTGAAATCTGTTGGAAAGAGCCTTGGTTGACGATTTGTGTCAGTTAAAGCACATTCGAGTCCAGTTCTGCCGTACAATTCGTCGGAGAAGACGCTAATCACTCTCTTAGAAAACTGTGCTCGAACCACAATTACGTGTTTTCTAGAAAAGAATTGTGGTTTCTGATTCCAACTTTTAAAAATCTTTGATATGGCTGCTTCTGAGAACTGATTGAGATTTGCTGTCTTCGAAATCGAGGCCCTTGCTAAACAAGCACCAACAATAAGCCCTTATTTTAAATGGTGAAAGATCTCTAGCTTTTTAACACGCTTTTATAAGTTTCACTTGCATGTAACGGAATCTTGGAACTCAATTTTTACCCACTTTAGAAGGTAAGTTTAAGTATGACAATACAATAATTTCATAATTTTGTTCCATTGTCCTTTTCAGGATCGTCAGGAATAAGGATAATCAGATTTGGCAACAATTCCATAGATCACTTCCAGATTTGGCGACTTGTTAAATATCCCATTTTTCGATTTGGCGACTAATTCCATATACCATTTTCAGATTTGGCGACTAATTTCATACACCATTTCCAGATTTGGCGACTAATTTCAGATTTAGAGCCTAAAAGAGTAAGGTTTAACCCTAAAGCGAGTGTTTTGAATTCAGAGCTAATTATATGCAAGTATAAAATACACTTGCAGTTAATAGAAATAAAACAAATAAAAGTATTCTGTATCTGAGAAAGTGGATGATGGGTGTGTGTTAGCAATTTCTTTCCATAATATAAACATTTTTCTGAAAATGAAAATAAAAAAAGCTCGTGCATATGAAAAAAGTATTTACGTTCTAACTGCTAAATATTTTTTATTTTTATAAAGCAATACGTTTAGAAGTGTTGATACGAATTAACATTATAGGAATACGTTTAAAAGGTGAAAAAACGATTGACACATAATATTACCATGTTTTTATTAACTCGCTTTCTTGATTGTCTGTCCGGATGGAATTTTGTAATTCTTTTTAAACTGACTTCCCGATGAGCTAAGAGACTTGAAATTTGGACCATAGCTCAGAAGTGGATGACAATGCATGAAAATGTGAAAAAAGAAAAAAAAAAACGAAAAGGAGGAATTTTATAATTTTTAGTCCGTTATAAAAACATGGTACATTAAATTTTTTTTTAATTCGAACTTTTTCTTCTTTACACACTTTTATTTGTTTGACCTGTTCTATAGAGACGGAATCCAGTATAAAGATACGGAACTCATCCAATGCCTCATAAACGGAGAGAATAAATACACTTCAGACCCGTTAATTAATATCCATTGAAGAGCAAGACTAATTCTACAGCCACGTAATTCCAGCTTCAAATATCAAACTCAAGGATAAATTCAACCATGAATAAATGATAGTTTAAAAAACTAAAAAACATACTTTTATTGTAGCTCGAACTAAAAAATGAAAAATAAATTATAATTTTAAAAAAACTAAAAAACACGCTTTTATAATTAATCGAACTAAAAAGTTAAAAAAAAAATTCTTAATATAAGAATAAAATGGTTAAGAGAAAATTAATGTCTTTGGGGTAAAAGCGTGGGGTGTACTATAAATGTATCAATTGTTATAATTTCTAACTTCTATTCCGAAAAGCTGAATTAGTGTAAAAATGTAGTACAAAGCACCCCACGCTTTTACCACAATGACATTAATTTTCTCGTTAATCATTTTATTCTTATATTAAGAATTATTTTTTACTTTTTAGTTCGATTCATTATAAAAGCGTGTTTTTTAGTTTTTTTTTAAACTATAATTTATTCCATTTTACTTCCGCATTGGGAAAAATACTTTTACATCTTAATTACAGTCGCATTCTAAACGCGTGTAACCCATATCATAAAAAAAGAATTGCATACTTTAACCTTAGCACGCATTCAAATAGAAATCTCAAAGGTTTCTAATTCATTGACCAGTGTGTGTGTATTGACTTCATTAAAGAAATTACCTTGATAGCCTCCAAAATGTTCCTCTTCACATCTAAAATTTTCTCTTTTCTTTCACTACAATAAAGAAAATAAAACATAACTTTAGAATAAAATAATTTTATAATCCGTGAAAAAAATTCTTCGGGAATTTAACAAGAAATTACCTGTCACTGAAACCTCCAGTATGCAAAATTCTCATTTGTTTTATTATTGTACTTTTTCCGGATTCTCCAGCTCCTGTAAAATCAATGAAAATTATAAAAAAATTTTTAAGTTAATATTATAAACAATTTTGTTTTTTACTACGGTGATTCACAGCTGGTAAAATCTAATGCAACTTTCTCTAACTGATACATGATACCTCTGAGAAACATAAACATGGAAAATTATTTCTATTCTATAAATGTTATGAAATCGAATGCTAAAACATCTTTCGGGATCTAAGCAGAATATAAATTTTTTTCTTTTATCAAAGCTTGAACTTTGTCTCTAATTACGTAGAATTTAGTTTTTTAGTAATATTTTAAATTCTTACAAATTACATACATTCTAAAACCAGTTACATTTACCCAAATTTCGAAAGTTAGTTAGAGTACTGGTGACACTAAACACACGTCATGTAGAGGAGTTGATGCACGTTAGATCTGTCAGTGAAGTCTTCATGTTGGTGTGGTGTGAAAATTCTGAGAGTATGTGTGAATATTAACGTCGCACTGTTCAGCTACACGAGGGCTTTTGGCGACGGACCGTGTAATTTTGAACCATGGTCAAGTGAAGCGGACGACACCTGAGCTCTGGCACAACTACCACACCACACCAACGGGAGGACGTTTGAGGTCACGACAGATTTAACGTGCATCACACCCCTGTACGGCGGGTCTTTAGTAGTACTGGGTTCGAACTCATGACATGCCTGCCATGATCCGATACCTTGACCACTTGGCTACCGCGGCCGCGTGTGGGGGGAAGAGACATCTCAAGTATCTTCCTCGTCACTTGACTATGGCTCAAATTTACAGGGGTTATCGACTTTTGTGAATCATTTCCCTTTTCGAGAAAGGTTATCCATTTATTTAAAATGAAAAGAAGAAACTATTGATTTAGGAAGTTGTGGCGTCATTTTAACAAATGATTAATCTGTCATATCGTATTTTGTGACAAATTTTGATGTCTTTATTTAATATTTTATTATTATTTTTTTTGTACTTTTGGTACTAAGTATATACTGTATTGGTGATACCTGTAATAAATAATGCTTAAGAGCCGGTCAACCTCTTCTACAGTACAAAAGTACTTGAATTTCATTGGCAGCTGGAAGAAGGAGAAATCAGTAAATATTTTTTCTCACTATTTGCTTTGTATCTTTTTCATATCTTTGTTCTTAGTAAGTTATATATTTAAACTGAAGAAATTATATAATTCCTGCTTAACCAATTAACTGATTGACGAGTATTCTCGTCATAGAAAAGTTGCAGGGTTTTGTGTCATGACGAGTATACTCGTCATGGAAAAGTTGCAGGATTTTGTATTATGAAATGTATACTCGTTATGCGTAAAAAATAGGGACAACTGTCTATTTAAATTGTAATTTTTGAAAAAGAAACAAAAAATATTCTCAAATTTCAAAATGTTTAGAATATTTTGCGGCCAAGCTGGATGAAACAAATAAATAAAAAATTATGAAAAATTTAAGATGAACTCATGCGTTCCCGTATGCATCGGCTGAAACAGCGTATAAGTTCGCAAAAGTAATTTATTTATGTGCGATGATAATTTTTTTTTGGGGGGGGGGATTTTATTTACAAATCACGCTACTAGTGTTCCATTTGCAAAGTCCTATAATGTATAGTACACTGTTTAGGTGAATACCACTTCATAGGAAGAATTTAAATTTGTAACCTCCTGTACCTATTCTCGGACCCAGCTAAAGGTGTGGGACGAAGTGAAGGACGACTCGACATGATACTTTTTAATTATATATTCAACACACTGATTATCACAGACAAAATTTAATTAACCAACTAGGTTGAGATGTTTCCCAGAAAAGAACAGAGGTTTTGCTACGAGAGTCGCGAGTTCGGAGAATACTTCTAATCGATTGACCCACCTTTTATGAATCAATCTTCTACTTTGATATTTGATTTACACTGTAACTATGTGACGAATCGTCACTTAAATCTCTTTAACAATATAAATCTCGAAACGCGCTATCAATATGACTAATACCTGATCTGTAAATATTCTTCCTATCTTCTACTTCTTAAAGTTTCAATCTCCTGGCAACTTCAATTAAACATTAATTCTCCTCTATCTATCTATTTATATAGCAAGCAAATCAAAACTATATATAATAGACCTAATCTGCATATATCACGATTTCTTCTTCAGAAAGGGTTGTTACTACTCATAGCCCAAATATTTCCCAAGAGGGTTTTGGAAGGACGCGTATAGATCCGTCACAAATTCTTACCTTTATATGTATTTAATTTTTCTTACATTTTTCGAGTAGTATGTATGTTATATATGCTTACGTTAACCAAGTAAATAAGTATCGGTAACAAAATTGCCAATTTTATAAAATAAATCCCATCTTTTAGTATCCAATATTTTAACAATGACACTTGCTCTGTGATTCACAAGTATACTCGTCATCGCTTTATTTTCGCGACGGACAAAGTTGCGCGCTCTCAACTGCCACAGTTAAATGCCGGGGACGCCACACTTAACTGGTAAAATACACACAAAATTATGTTAAAACCTTTCTGGGAACTTATGCATATATATATATATATATATATATATATATATTTGATTAATAAAGGCTCAGTGCGAGGTGCGGTTTATAGCTTTAAGCCCACTGAGATTTTAGATATTAAACACTCGAATCTAAGTGATGGATCCTATAACACTCATTTCAAAATCTATATAGCTCTATTTCAATAAATGCTTGAAGAAAAAATCAAATTACATTGTAACAGGTCTATCTGCGAATCTGTAACTAATCCTCTTGTGGTAAATTTATTTCTTTTTAACTGTTGTTCTATTGGAAACTTTCTTCCCAAGAAGAAGAAGACTTGATTCGTATAAATGAGTGGTTCTATTTAAGCATTGACTTTTATACACGCGCAGTTAGTTGAAAGAATCGAGAGCCAGTTGATAGTTAGTTGACGAGTAGTTTCTGGATGGTCAATTTTTGCTAATTGGCGAAGAAGTATGAGAATGAGATTAATAATAACGACCGGAGGTCGTACAGCAAATAAAAGAATTAAGGTGAATATATACTGTAGGAGTCCAAAATGTGACCTAGAGAGTAAGTGAATTAGAATATACTCAAATATTAAGTATCCTTTTTGTCGCGTGATTGCTCTAATAATTAGTAGTGAAGCATTTCTTACCCTAAGTTGTCAGATTTAAGATAGTGAACTAATAAATATGTGTTTGAACTAGTTATGGCTGATCCTTATCCGAACCCCCAAACACCAATAACCTCAGCGAGGTTATTACAACATGCGAGAAAATTGTCTCTGACTGTATACTATTGATTCAACACTGGTCTGATTACAATCAAGGAATTCTTTTCAACTCAATAATATGTTCACTTAACATTAAAACCAAACTTGGCTACAACAAATACATTCTACGTCCCTCAATTGTATATAACACTTTCAATAAATTAAACAACAAAATGTACCAAAAAAATGATCAACTTACCCAGTAAAAGGAATTTGACAATTTTCTTGTAATCTTTCATCCGCTGAGAGATTTCTTTATCAAGAGTACGACTATGCCGACGATTCGGATCTGATGTCATGCAGCAGGCCATTATCGTTTTAAAGTATCCTTTTTCAAATACCAATAATCTTTGGTTATTTTTCTGTCTCCAATGATTTATTTTCCATCTAACAGAGCTTTCTGAAATTTAGATAAAAAGCAAAGTAAAATATGTAACCAGCTTTCGACGGATCTAAACGCGATTCTACTAATTACTTCTTTTATCTTTAAATCAAAATATTTATTTCAACCAACCTTCATCGAAAAACTAAACGTGATTTATGTAAATGAGGAATATTATATAAATTCGGTTTTCGCGAGTTGTTGGGAGTTAAGTAAGAGGTCATGTTAAGTGAAGTGAAGTAAAGTGAAGTGAAGAAAGTGAGCGGTCGACACGTAGTTGTTGACAAGTTAAGCGAAGTCGATACGTTTGATGTGTGCAAGGAGAAGTGGGTAGTGAAGATTGAAAAGCAGTGAAATTAAATATTACGGAGCGTGGAGCCATCGGCATTTGATCCAGCTGAAGATAGTGCCGGAAGTTCTCCGTGAAGGAACCGAAGCATTAAGGAATCAGGTATCGTAAAATTGATTAAGTAAAAGCTGATTATTAGTGTGCGGCGTAGTTGTAAATGAGCGTATTTAAGCTATTTTAGACTCAGTTGAAGTTCTGTAATATTATCCCCGCAATTGTGTATCTCACCTCCGCACTCTACCATTGTTATATACCTTAATTAGAATTGTGTTGTATTTGTTCATATTCCATAATATGAATTAATAAATCAAATTGGATTAACATATATATATATATATATATATATATATATAATGTCTGTAGATTACTTAGTTCCTCTTACACATCTAGCCAGGTTTTCAGATAGACAGGAGGGTTCGAATGTAAGGGGTATAACTACGGGTTACCATAAGCTTATACTCTTAAGAAAATAGAAGTTTGTTCGCTCGATTAAAACTTCGTAGCTTTAATTGTAACCAGGGACGTCCTAAGGCTTTTTGAAGCCCTGGGCACAGAAAATTAAGATTTTTTAGGCCCTATGCAAAAGTGGGCCCTACCTGAGATCTTTTAAAGTAGACAATATATAGCATGCATTATCAAATACTCACACAAATGGTAATTTAAAACAAATAAATGTGCACGACTTAAAATCTCAAAAACATAGGCACAAACTGGCTCGACCGATGGTCACATTTCGACTAAATAAATAGAATGATGGTTCATTTAAATAGGCCTAGGCCTATTTCAGACATGGCCTAGACATGGACAACAATCATCACATAATAATAATAGTCTTACCACTTTTGCAAGTTGACATGCAGTTTGAAATTCCCTATTTTTCGGCGAATATGTACCGGAATAATATTTGACCATTAAAATTATCCGAATCATGATCTTATTATGGAAGAGTCCAGAACGAAACGTGGCTCCCACCGAGGGCGATACCTGGGCCTGGGCCCAGTTGGTCCATGCCTTAAGACGTCGTTGATTATAATAACTGAATAATATGCGTATAATTATTTTTAGAATATAAACCCTGAATTGAAAAAAGTTGTTTGTGAAGGTGCTCAAATAATTTGCAAATGGCTTGAAAAGAGGTATATCAAAAGTAACCAGAATCAATTTTATAAGAAACAAAGTAGAACTAACTAGAAGATGTTTCCTCACCGAATCCTGGAGAGACGAACAATAGCATGGATACATTTTTAAATATCAGTTTCCTCCATTATTTCATACAAAATTGACAATGTCTCATCCCTTTTGCTTAGTTTTCCGAAATTGAGTCATCTCACACAATTACTTTTTTAAATAATAAAAAATATATTTTAAAAAAAAGTTATATTTAAGTTATTTTTCTATGTTTGAACTCAATTTATCATTGATAAATAAACAAATATAAATATTTTCTTTTTTCTTGTTCTGTAAAAAACTTTTCAATGCAATTTTTAGTCTTTAAAAAAATATATATTGTTTCGATAAAAATGAAATACACTATTGGCACATTTTTATATGAAAAACATATATAAAATTCCATTCTTTTCTTGCTTCGGAATACTATAGTTTTTATCTTAATTATAATCGAAAATATTTAATTAATTTGTTTTTAAATTTAATTTAGTATTATTGAAATTCGTTTAAACCGAGAAAATTAAATAGTGCTTTTATTCCATTTTAAAAACGGAATGTAATTTTTATAAGAGCAGTTTTTACAATACTATTTAATTCCTTTCTTTTTTAACACAAGTATAAGATATAGAAGGGGGGGGGGACTACTCTAAATTATATTAAAATCAAACAAAATAAAATTGACAAAAATTACTCACGTCAAGATCCTTTTAAGCCTAAAAATAAATTTTAAAAGTATCTCATATCGATTTATTTGACTTCCTGTAACTCAACTCGGTTTCATAAATGCTTGTCATGAAAAGAACGAATTATTTTTGTCGATCCAATGAATCCTCTCATGGAGAACTGATTTTTGTCTAGGAGTCTCTCTTATCAAATCCATGTATGTCTACCTCATTTTCAATTATATCGGTGGCTGAATTGTCTCTTTATCTCATCTTTGTTTATCTTTTAAAACACAGAGATTTGTTACCCAATGAAATGGCTGTGTCGTCTTGCGATGCAAAGAAAGTGCAATTCTGTAGTTTGCTTAACCGCGTTGGGGGAAAGGAAATATCAATGAGTTTATTTTTAGTGCAGAAATATTAAAATTTCATCATAAGTAGGGATCTAAAAAGACTTATTTTTAAAAGTGTTTGTACAGCGTTTAAGGGGGGGGGAACCCAAATGTCTTGCGGGCCATCTTCGAAAAAACACTAGAATCCCGCGGGCAGCATATACAAATTAGATTTGGACCCATTACAAACATTTATTGGCGGGAAAATTTAAGACGGAATGAAAATTATTACTATTGTTTTCCTTATTTTTCACGTATACAAACATAGAAAATATAATAATAATAATAATACAATGATCAAATATGTAATTCTTGCAAAATAAGCAGCGCAATAAAGCTATAGGAATCAAGCGTGATGCTGCGAGGGTCGCTTCAATGCAATACTTTTAAGTATAAGTATAAAAATAGAAGCAACATATAAATTATAGTTATGAAAAACTAAAAAACACCCTTTTATATTTAATCGAATGAAGTTGCAACTTAATCTTTCAGTCGCCAAATCTGGAAAGGGTGTCTGAAATTAGTCGCCAGATGCGAGATGGGATCTGAAAATGGGAAAACATTAATCCTGATGATCCTGATCAGGACAATGGAGCAAAATTACTAAATTATTGACAAGTGAGCAAAATTTCGAATTAATCTGACCTTTTCAAGTGGGTAAAAATTGAGTTTAAAGATTCTGTTACATACAAGTGAAGCTTATAAAAGGGTGTCAAAACTAGAAATAGTTATAGGATATATTTATTACTAAACACACTACTCTAAAAACAAAATATTGAAAAAACACAAGTAATGCAAAAAAGAATTTTAAAGTCAATTCCTGCTTAAGTCAACAAAGAAAAAAATTTTTGTTACTTTTTATTAAATAATTACAGTTAATATAAATATGTATATACATATGACAGAATCACAATATTAAGTGACAGAATAGAAAGCGATTTTCCTTTCTATATATGGTGTTACACTATTTTGTTTGTTTGTTACTGTTTATTCATTCATAAATCACATTCTCAGAAATTGTGGTAAACCCGACCATGGATCCCGAATAGAATATGGCAACCCTTAGAATAGTTTTGAGAATCTGGCCTGGTAGACGTTGAGAGATGAAAACACACGAAGCCGATGTGTGGCGAGCACCGCAATAAATTAATATTGAATGAGAAATGTTGCCACTTTTCACCACAAAACTTGGCCGTCCCAGGTAGAATTCGAACACACGACTTTTGGATTAGAAGTCCACCGCTCTATCCATAGCGCTAGAGAGACACAACGAGCGTTTTTCCTTTTTATATATGGTGTTGGACTATTATTTTTGTTTGTTACTATTTATTAATTAATTTATAATTAGTAATTATTGTAATTATTTTAATGAAATTATTGAATAAATATTTGAAAAAAGAGTATTAACTACAAGTTTTAAAAAAATTATTTGAACTTGTGTAGGGATGAATAAAAAGTATTATATTACCGTTTGAAAATTTGAACAAGATATAAAATAAGTATATAGGGAGATTGAGTGTGAACTGATAGTAGGAATTAAATAATCGTATTTTGTAAAGTTTTGAAGGGCCACAGAATGCTACCCCTGTTTTAAGGTAATGTTTAAAATGAGAATATTTTGTGTAATAACAATGTTGACACTGGTTCATTATTATAGTTTATTTTGTGACGTAAAGGTATCGCAATTAATAAGATTTCGTTTTCATCTTTAATTTTTTTCCCTGACTTTAAAGAATAATTAATATTAAAATAAATTACATACGCGTGGAGTGGTATATCTAACCTGACTCTATCAAATAAATGTTACACCAAAGGCTTACTCTTGCGATCACTAAACAGTCATCACCCTGATGCACGTTAAATTTGTAGAGGCCCAATGTCCTCATGTGGTGTGGAAGTTTGGAGAGTGGAGTTCCAGATCAAGCGTTCGTTCTCAGCACTCGACTGAGATTCAAAATTACGAGTCCCGTCGCCAGTAGTCCTGGAGAAGCTCTTCTGAGTGTAACATTAATAAAAACACTCCCACTCATTTCTCCTCTTAACCACTCTCTTATTCCATTATTAACTACCTCTTAACTTCTTATTCGCTACATTTCAACTTGCATAGTGAAATATTAAATTTGCAAACATAACGTTTCCTTCACAGGTGAGGTGACCCGTGCAGGGCATGGGTCACCTCATGTCCTTCCTTAAGGTATGAGTGAAATGGGTCCGGGCCCAGGACCTCATCCTCTGCCGGGGCCTCGTTTGATCCTCAACTCTGTTTCAATAAGATTATGATCCGGATAGTTTTAATGGTCAAATATTATTCCCGTACATATACTCCGAAAAACATGGAATTTCAAACTGCATGTTAACTTTTATTTTTATTTATTTATCCAACGCCTGTGCTTGGCGTCTTGACCATTTGACGCCGAGCCTCCCAGTACCGACTGACGATGTCGTCAGCATTGGAGCAGGTGGTCTCCATCCATTCTGGCATGGCTGCAAAGAAGGCAGGCCTCGTCAACAGTCAGGCCTCACCAGTGGAGGTGTGCTCCCAGAAAGTCATGTCCGGTGGTTAGGCGAAAGCGGGCAAGAGCCTCGGCTCTCTCCAGATACCTCGGGATTGGACCCACAGTAGCCAGTTTCCCAAGGCTTTCCAAGGCTCTTGGTTTTTTGGGTCACGGCAGTAAATTTGTCGATGAATGTAGAATTTATATTCTTTGCTCTTCTGAGAGTCAAGGGGACTTCCGGTTGAGACGATTCGGCTCCCTGCTTGGCTTTTTGGTCGGTCCTCTCATTGCCGGGGATCCCAACATGACTTGGGACCCACTGTAAGGTCAAAGTCCAGCCATATGAGATTAGCTCCGTAATTTTAGTTCGACACATATTAATTGGCAAAAATGAAAAGACCGTATTATTGTGGGATGACCGTTGTCCATGTCTAGGCCTAGACCTAATACCATAAACAATCATTCAACTCATTTAGTCGAAATGCGGTAATTGGTCGAACCAGTTTGTGCCTAGGTTTTTGAGAAATTTGTTTGCGCAAATTTATTTGTTCCAAGTATTCGTTTGAGCGAGTAGTTGACAATGCACGCAACATGCTATCTACTTTTAAAGATCTCAGGTAGGGCCTACTTCTGCATATGGGCCCAGGGCCTCAAAGAGCGTTAAGACGTCCCTAGGCCCGTAGTAGCCGAAGGTCATGCTCACGAGTTCGTGGCCAGCTTGTCATAAGTTCGAGCACCCGTGCCAATGAAGATCCACCGTGAAGAGGGGCTGATGCACGTTAAATCTCAAAGTCCTTCTGTTCGCATTGTATGGTACTTTGGCGAGTGAGTGTCAGCTTAGGTGTTGTCTTCTTCCCTTGACTACGGTTCAAAATTATGAGTGTGTCGCCAATAACCTTCGTGTTGCCTTATAGAGCGCTCACAAGGTGAGGTAGATGTGGCAGCCTAGTGGTCATAGAGGGAGTGTCATTTTGGGGCCTAGTTTCACTGACCTCCCCCCCCCCGTGTAGAGAGGAGGATGTACCTTAAGTCTATCGTAGCTCGAAGTCATCCAGTTGGTGTGGTATTTTGGAAAGGGGATGCCAGCTCAGGTGTCGTCCATGCTATTTGACCGTGGTTCCAAATTACGTGGTCTGTTACCAGGAGCCTTCGTGTTGCTCTATGGACAAGTTCTACTTTGTAAACAACAACATTGAGTGGAACCCTCACTTACTTCCGGTGTAATGTTAATCTATGGGAAAACATCGAAATTCAACTGAGTTTTTCAAACTTTTAACGCAAATTTTTGAAATTTTTTTTGCACTATATGGATAGAAGATGACCTGTAGATTTCAGATTCAGGATTTTATAGTATTTATTTCAGTATCTTTTTTAAAACACCTTGTTAACTTTTTTTAGCTCAAAGCAATGGAGATTTTGCATTAACCGGAAGAAGAAAAGGGTACTAATGACTGTAGCGCCCCCATAGTAAGCTTTACGGTAGAACTTATCCATAGGGCGAAGTTAATTAATACTCACTTGCGCTAAAGTTTTGATTTTTAATAGTATCGAATGCCGCCACCCCTGACTGCGGTGCCTATTGGGACTGGGTTCGAATTCCGGAGATGGCATGGATGTTTGTTTTGTAATCCTTCCCCCCCCCTTCTTTCCTTTGCGCTGTAAGCCCTCGTGTGATACATTGTGTATTGCGCGGGTTTTATAAATGTTCTCAATAAAAAAAAATAGTATCGAATGTTTAGTTTGTGAAATGCATTTAACTAAGAAGAATATTCAATCAGTGAATTTATTTGGGGTGATTGAGTGAACATGAACGTCGCACTATTCAGCTACACGAGGACGGACCTCACCTTTGGTGACGGACCTCGGAGTTTTGAACCATGATCAAGCGACGAGGACGACACCTGAGCTGACACCCTCCTCTCTTAACTACCACACCTCATCAACGGGGGGGGGACATTTGAGTTCTCGATAGATTTAACGTGCATCGATTCCTTATACGGCGTTTCTTTAGTGGTATTGGGCTCGAACTCATTGCACGCCAACCACGATCCGATACCTTGACCACTAGGCTACCGCAACCGCCGGATTTATTTGGGAATATCGCCAATTGGGGGAATGATTAAGCATTGTGCTAAAATGTTCCTGAGAACGAATAGTTTATCTCTAGAAAGCGAGTTAGGTAGGATTTTCAGATTTTCATGACGAATACGTGAGCTCGAAAAAGCTCAGCTGTGTAATTCTATTTTTATTAACATTTTTTAAAATTAAAGACATCTAAAAGAAGGACAGCGAGTAGAACAATAGAAAACAAAACGAAGTTGCTTCACGTGAGGATCAATTCTGTTCTAAGCTTACAGAGATCAGATGGCAAAAGATGCACAAGACCAGCCATATGCACGAGTGGGTTTGTATGTTTCTTGGTACTCTTATGTTATCTTCCTTGTAAAGAACTGGAATTCTAATAAAAAGTAAGAGTATAGAGTGTTTAGGAATGGTATAAATCTTGTGTTTTGTAACCATAACATTTTCCTTTAAATTGCTAAATTTCAATAATTTTCTTTTAAAAACGTTAGAGTTCGTATGTTTAATTGCTTAAGTTCTAAATATATTACCCTATTTAATTATAAAAACTCTATTTTGTGTATTATGTTTTTATCTTAGTTATTTAACAACATTAAAAATTCTAAATTAAAAATATTATTAAATCCAAGTAAGAGTTTATCGTCTTTTAACTCGTATCGACCAATGAATTTGTTATCTACGTTCGAAAAAAGATTGAACGAGTTTTTGCTAATAGATTTCAATCTTGGTTAATAATAATATTCGCAAAAAGTAGTTCGTATTTCGAGGAACTTGCAGCTGCGAGAATGCAATTAACAAATTACTTAAATTAAAGCTAAGCATTTCTGATCCTATATATTTTACCCTTATTAATATTAAAAGAGCGTTTAATAATGTAAGTTAGCCGATGCTCTTTCAAAAAATTTCCTTATATTTACATTTTTTTCCCTAAGATTTATTTATTTCTGTTTAATTAATCGATCTGTTGTTTACAGTAACCTAATTTTACTGTCAATGAATTAAGATTGTCCATTAAATTTTTTCTATCTGATTATATTTACTTTAATCCAGATCTTGACTCGGAAAAATGTTTTAAACAAACTTTTTAGATTTTGCCGTTTTCGCTACAGGGATGGCCAAAGGGTCTTTACAAATTAACATCAATTCAGTAACATATAAATCATACCTCTCTGATTAAATCAAAATTTTAACTTGTAATTTAAGCTGAAAAAAATTATGTTGCATTTAGGTGAAGAGTATGTAATGGTACGTCGTTCAAAGGAAACTTACGAGTATATTTAAAATTAATAACGGTAACAATTGAAGTTGTTGATTGAATTTATGACTAATTATTGGTAATAGTTTCTTGTTTTTCTCGGCCATGGTAGCCTAGGAGTCAAGGTCACAGACTCGTAGCTGGCTTGTCATGAATTCGATCTTAGTGCCACTAAGAACCACGGTGTAGGAAGGGCCATAGCACGTTAAATCTGTCGAGCTCGAACGTCCTTCTGTTGGTGCGGTGTGGAAGTTAGGAGAGGGGCTTCCAGCTCAGAACCATCCCTTGACAGTGGTTAAAAACTACGAGGTCCATCACCACAAGCCCTCTTGAAGCTTTATAGTGCGACGTTAATGTAGCACCAACTCGATTTCATCATATGATTCTTTTGAGAAAGAATTTATTAATTCTCTCTCTACACACACACAAAGTAAATAAAATATTTTCCTAAACTTAAAATTTTTAAATTACGGTAGATAATATTGTAACTAAACTCTTTATCTGTGGTCTGGAGGGCTCGCTCACCTCTCTCGCAGTATCAATACATTAAAAATTCTACTCAAATAATATATCTACTTAAAAATCACGAAAGATGTTACAGAACTTCACCTTCAAACACCTTACGATCTTGTCTGGCATTCTCCTATTCACTTTTTGTTTGGCTTTTCTCAAATTCTAATTCTGGAAACTTCGAAACCCTGAATTTAATGTTATTGATTGTCTTTCCACTAAAAATTTTATTTTCCTCCACTTTGTGAAAGCATTTAATAGGAATGTTTTAATCAATCTTAAGACCCCAAAGAGTGAGGGGTGTACACTAATGAGGGTACAAATTCGTGGTCGAGACTGTATATCTTTTATATCAAAGATATAACTGATACCTCCACATAAACACCCTACAATACTATCTTTCAGGTGGAAATGCCCGCAATCGGATTCTCCGTTCTATGGAATGTAGTCAAAATTAAAATTGGTAGTTAAAATTAATATTAAAACTAACAGTTTTTCATTAATTTTATTTCTTAAAAGTCCAAACGATAAATCTACACTTCTTAATTTAATACAGAATAAATTTTTCACTTATAACTAATTTTATATTTATTAGTAAAGGCTCATTATAATTTCTTAATGATGTTCCAGATTATTATGCTAAGATTACTACTATTAATGGTGTAAAGGTGGGTACTCTTACCTCTACACCATTACGTCATTTTATATCATTAAAATCCTCAAATAAAAGGACTAGGAGAGTTGGTGCTCAAACCGGTTCAAATCCTTTTATCCCTAACCCCACTTGTAAATAGTGGCATACACAAGGGTGGGATTTAGGGGTTTAAGCCCCTCCAATGCTTTAAAAGATTTTAATTTTTAGCAAAAGTATTACGTCTTGATGTTTATTTAAATGCTAACCCCTCCCACAGAAGTTGTTTGTGTAAGCCACTGATTAGATATCGACCCCCATTCAAAGTAGTTACACTTCCGTCTTCGAAATTCAGGTCCAATCCTTTTTAAATCAAGGGGTGAGGACTCTAAAAAAAATTTCGCAGTATCAATAACTAAAAAAAAAAAGTTGGAGAGTTCTACAAAGCATCACTGAATACTCATCGACGCGGGCGGAAGAGAAGGGGGTAATGGCTATTTAATTATAATGTATATTTTTATTATTCTGCACTCATTTAAATTTCTTTTAAATTCTGATTGCTTTGTGTAGTTGAATATTTATATATTGTATTTTAAATTTTTGGAAGAATTATTGCAGTAGCTCAACCCTTAGGATAGTGAATTCAATTTTTCGTTTCCCAATGCAGTTAAAGTTATTTCAATAAGCATAATGCTCAAAATACTTATGAAAAGGTATCATGAAAGTTTTGAAAAGTAAATTTAGTGGCCTACAATCCTAGAGAAAGCGTGTAACCGAAAGGAAATAATTTCACTTTCTATTTTCATGACAAACATTTTGTTTTGGATCTGAAATTTAGTGAACTTTCATTTTTGTACACTTATAATTGCTTTTATAGTCAATACCTTTCCCGAAATGTTTCCGTAGCTTTTAGTTTCGTTTTTCTCATGAATGAATGTAATTTCTCATGTTATACTTAAGTGAAAAAAATAAATTTATTGGAAAGTAATGAATAGCTCATTAAAATAATTGTTTTCTTTACATTATTAAAGTCCAAATTAAACACGATTTTTAAGTATACTTTAATTGAAAAATTGCTGAAATTTGAGTTCTATTTTTTAACATTAGTTGAAAAATTTGATTCTAAACATTCTTAAGGGGGCACATAAATTTTCGAAAAATTATCGATTTTCACTTTTTTAATATTTTTAAGAGTTCAAATATTTTTGTTTAAAATGATATGATACGAGTAAATGCGATAATTGGAAGAATTTTTATTTACTTTTAAAATGAAGTCACTTCTTGAGGCGCATCAAATGAGCTCTGCAAAGACCTGTGCATAAGTTTCTGATGAGCGCAAATCCCTATGATGTTAAAGTGGAAAATTAAGAGTGTATTGGAAGCATATCCAAAAATGTATGGGTACACGTCTTTTGTTCAAATGAGTCAGATAGTTTAACCATATGGTCAATGATTTCAAAATCTACATTTGTGGAATTAAAACGCTAAAATTGGTTTAAATATGGCTGTTGCACAGTTCAATGAGTCATGTAGCAAAATTACTGATCTTAAAACATTGTGATATTGAATGAAGTTATAACTGTGTGTCATGCTTCAAAAAAAACTAGATGCACGTAGGATGCGTGTAAGCCGAAAGAAAGCACATTGAGATCCCCCCAAAAGTCTAAATTGTCAAAAATAAGGAAAAAAAGAAAAAAAAACCTTTTGAGAGAAGAGCCTTTTGTAGAAGCAGAGGGCGAAAATTGCTTCATATGTGTGTGCTTCGGAAAAGTACTAAAAAAAGTAAATGCTCAAAATTTACAAATTTTTACTTCAAAGCCAGTTTTCTCAATGTAATATTTTTTACTTTATGTACCTTTTTCTGAAAAACCACTTATTATATAATTCTCAAATTTTCAGTGAGCATACTTTTAATATGTTTACACATTTTAATGGAGGGAATTAGATACATTTTTAGCAAACCTTTTTAGATAAGTCTTTTTTTTATACTAAATTTTAGAGAAAAAAATTGGATATTTTTTGAAAAATTCATAATTTTAATTTTAAACAACAAAAAAACCTTCATTAAAGTTTTATTGATAGTACACATTAACCTGCTGTAAAAATTTTATGTTTGAAAGTAAGTAGTTTTTCTGAGAAAAAGGTATATAAACTTGCGTATAATTTAACAGGGGATCCTATTGACGTGCCGGATCCCGTTAATGGTAATTTTCCATTTTATGAAAAGAATACAAAATATTTTAAGATGCAACATTTCCTTTTATCCTTATTGAAATATAATTACTATATTAGAATTGCTTTTGAATACAAATAATTTCTTAAAAACCAAATATTTTATTTGAATTGCTATTAAAAATAACTGGGATTAATAAAAGAACTCGAATAATGAAGGTTGGATAAATTTTTATTAAAGTTATTTTCTTATACCCATTTTCAGTTTAATATATATTAAGTCGGCTCTTACTTTTTCAGTTTCATTCATTGTTCCAAAACTAGAGTCCCTATTATTTTAGACATACCATATTTCTGATGAATATGCATACATTTAACATATCAAAATATGCTTTAGAAATAGTAAAATTATTCAGTGATAAAGTTATAAGCAAAAACAGAATATTTTATTTAGTTACTTGATTCTCGTCGAGCCACAATTTTACTTCAAAAGAAAACGAAACGTGTTAAAAAAAGAAAACATTAACTGTGACCCACAAATTAAAGGCTGTCCTGATGAACTGAGCAGCGTCCTAAAGCGCGTTAGAATTTAATTTATTTTAATTATTTACTAGCATTGTTTGCAAGAGTTTTGCCAATTGCGAAGTGTATTTTAATCTGAAAATGGTAAAATCCTTTTTAGTGAAGACATGAGTGCTCACGTCCTCTGCTTGCAGAGGTCGAAAAGCCGATTTATATGTTGAATGTTTTATAAAAAAATATTTTACATAAATTTTTATTTTGTAATATAAAATTAAAGTTATGATGGCTAGTAACGAAGAACATTTGCATCTATATGAAGTATTTCAGAACTGTTTCAATAAAATAGCTTATAGACGTGGTAAGTTTATAATAATTTTTACTGTATACTGAACTTGAGCGTACTTTGTTTTGAGTATAAACAAAGGCTTTTTTCCCCCTACAACTTGAATTTTTGCTGTAGTTAGTTTCGCATTATTATTATTCTACGTTATTTGGTAATGGGATATTTTTTTCTAAAAATAGTGAAAAATCTTTTGTACTCGTAAAATTTTAAAATTTAATATGCGAATTTGATGTTTTTTGAAAATAAACAGCTTGGCTATTTTTTATGTTACACCTTTTAATGTCTTTTGAAAGTATAAAATTTATAACTGCATTATCTTATTGCATTTTATCTTTCTAATTATTTGATTGTGAATGTAATTTTCAAATGTTCAAACATTTCCAATCCTGTATGTGATATTTTTTGTTTTTTTCACACACATAAAATGATTCACAATGCATTGCATTTTTCTTATCTGAAAATATTTTGTTAAATATGAAATACTTCTACACATTTCACATTTGTGTATTCTTGAAATGTGAAGCTGTTATACGACAACTTGGATGTAAAAAAAAACCATTTATATTACAGATACTAACAGAGATATACCTTATGATGTGTTGTACGACACAGATTGTGATAAAGGGTTACCCCAAGTAAGTTTTTATTTCATTGATTTTTAGAAACTATTAAATTGTATAATGTAAACTGCTACTTCGAGTATCTGTTTTACAAATTTTATATTCATACAGTTTATGTGAAATTGTGTTCTTTAATATTATACATAATTCATAATTAAAATATTATACTAATAAATTTGCAAACGTTGATTTTATTTTGATGGGCTTTGAAGAAAATGCAAATTATCAAAACAAAATATTAACTTTAGTTTTGCTTAAGAATAAGCAAATTAATAATTACAGTAAGATAAAGTAAGAGGAAGCTCTAGTATAGTGGTCATGGCCACGAGCTTGTGATCCATATGTCACGAGTTTGAGTCCTAAGCCCATTGAAGACTCAGCATGTTGGAGAGGCTGATGGGCATTAAATTTGTCATAGATTAAATGTTTGTGTGGGTGGGGAGTTTGGTGTGGGAAAGTACCAGTTCAGGTTTCATCCTTGTCAGTTGACCATAGCGAGCGGATGCATTATGTGACTGGTCGCCAACCAGGTTTTTTCTGCACCAACTTGGTGGGCAATTGTGGTTGCATTGTGGCGGTCGTCCGCCTTGCTGAGGTAGGCTTATGTATTATTCTGTACTTATGTATTATTCTGTCAACCGGGAATTTTGCTGTAATCACTGACACTTACCAAACATAAGCCAAATGTTTCATCATCCACCAATCCCTCATAGATTTTAAAAGTAACATCTAATACATTAATTTGTTTGTTAAATCACATTGTTTGGTGGCAGCTTTTATTTGGCAAAACTGGTTGACAAGATATTATGCAAGGGTACCCAATTTTGTTTGTAAATTTGTTCGGAACTATATAGAGAAATTTGATGAATGAAGTCAAACATGAATGACATTTCTACGAACTTGGTTTAAATTATGTTTTTAAATCGAATTAATAATTTACAAAATTGGGTTAAATATTTATAAATAGGTTGCTTATATTTTTTAAATTTTTAATAGAGCTTATTATTTTGAAAAATTTTAAGTGCTAGCTTAAAATTTTATTTAATATTTTAAAAATCACTACACCTTTTAAAAAATTAATAAAAAAAATTCTAAAAGTTAATTTATTGATATATTTATACTTTTTTTAGTTTTTAAAATTATTTATACACATTATATTAATCTAAATTTATTTTAATATCATAAAATAATATATTTATGCTAATAGACCTTATGTCTATAGAAACAGTAGTTATGTAGTCATTAATTTGAAATGTATCAATTTAAGTTTTGTAGTATTTTTATGGGAAGTAAAATTATTTATCTATATTTGTATATTTTTTAAATCAATTTTTGACTCTAAATTTTTTTTATTGTTTTATTTTTTAAAAAAATAGGACATTTTACCTGATACTCATGCCATAAGAAACTTGGATATTTCTGTTGGAGGGAATACTGAAAATCATGCTGAACATTGGCCCCTTGGTTGCAATGTTTATGATGGTAATAACTTTATATATATATATATGTATATCTTATTTTTCTGTCCTAAGTCAATTACTGAACAAGAAACTAATAATATGATTTTATGTTTAATTATTAAAAATTTTTTAGCAGATGTAATTATGATTTTTATTTAATTAAAAATCAAATTTAAAAAGTTCTAAAATTGTCAATATGTGCTGATTGCATGTTTTACGGTTTTGAGATGGTTACACTTTTAAAGAGAAAGCTGATTATGTAGTTTATAGAAAGTAATATATGAAATGGGCTCACTTAAGACAGGAAGGTAGTATATTCAGATTGATGTACTAAATATTCTTTTAAGGCTGTTTTCACCTCATGTCAAAAATACTAAACAGACAAAGATAATGATCAAAATTTGCAACATATTTTCAGATAAAATAGTGTTCTATTTATTATTAAACTTGCAATATTGTAACAATGTTTATCAGGATGCACCTGAAAAATTTAGCTACATACAATAAGTACACATTTTTTGGCTTTATCTCAAAAGTTCAAGCCTATCTGGTATTACAGTATAGGAGAATAAAGTACTGAACTCATTTAATGCATAAAAAATGGTTTGAAAGGAGAAGTTTTGTGATAAAGTATACTGCTCTTTATAGGATAACGAACTCATTGTTATGTTATTGAATCTAACCATAAATAATGTTTCAAATTTATATCCTATTATTTAACATTATGTGAAGACTTTGTGGTGGTTGTGGAGTGCATCTGTCACAAGAGGACATTAGTAGAAGAAATAAACTAACAGAGCCCCGAACGAAGAAGCGAAGAGAAACAGAGGAGACGCGAAGTGAAGTAAGCGGTCGGGAGAGGAACTGCCATTCCATCTTCATTTGTCTCTGACTACAATGCTAACATAAACAACTCCGTTTGCTAAAATGTCCCTCGACCAGGCTAAAGTTAAAGTCTCGTAAATTTCCAAGCAACTAAAGATCTGGACGAGAACCTGCAACATAGCGAAAGACTTTTATGGGTGTTGGTATTTTCCTAACATGTAATTTACCAAAAGTGATGACCTAGGACTTTGAAACCTCAAATGTGTAATCTACTTGCATCTGCTTCCTGACATGGAGAAAAGTACTTTTTGAAGGTGAACAAGTTTTTTTGGTGCTAGTTTTATACCTCGAGATTAATATTTGCATATTATTTCTGCCTATGATGTCAGAAGAAGAGAGCACAACTACTGCCAGCATTGCACGTGCCTCCGTGATGGTGCCGCCCTTTTGGAGAGCGAATCCAGAGATTTGGTTCAGCCAAATGGCGATCCAATTTGTGCTAGCAGAAATCATGGCGGAGATCACTAAATTGCACCACGGGGTTTCTGCATTATAACCAGAAGAACTAGGAATAGTTGGAGATATAATTTTAAACCCTTCGGCAGCTAAGCCATATGCCGCTCTCCGAACTAGACTCTGCTCACAATATGTCGAATCGGAAGAACAGCGTTTACATGGCCTGATTTCTGGAATGCAGCTCGGCGATTGCAAGCCTTCACGTCTTTTATTAGAGATGAGGAGCAAGGCAGTTAGCAAAATTTCAGAGGAACTGCTGAGGTCTCTATTTATACAGCGTTTGCTAACCCACGTGCAGCAGATTTTGACTATTTCTAACTATCAGCTCAATAAACTGGCTGAAATGGCTGATGGAATCATGGCAGTTGCAAGCCCTACCTTTTCGATTCCCATGATCATTGCCGAGAATCAAGATCTAAAAACCATGCTAATGGAGATTTCGTCATACCTATCCTGCTTGAACGATCTACCTCCCGGGGACCAGAAGGACGTTTTCGTCGCCATTCAAGCAGCAGGGAATCCGGAGCTCACAAACATTGTTTATACCACAGGCGTTTCAAGGAACATTCTACCAAGCGCAGGAAACCATGTTCCTTCCAGATGTAAAACTAGAGCAGCTGTCACTTGACCCACCGAGTGGCGGTGCAATGGGGATCAACCGATTATATCTCTCAGATAGGACTTCCCGGTCAAAATATCTGATTGATACCTGGGCTGATGTCTTGGTAATTCATCTGACCACTGCATCAAAGCATCTTCCACCTGCTTTTTGCAGCAAATGGGACCGTCATCTCGACTTACGGTCAGCAACTTGTGACCCTGGATCTCGGACTTAAAGAGTGTTTAAATGGCCATTCATTATTGCAGCAGTCTAGCAACCAATAATAGGGGCAGATTTCCTTCGCCAGTATGGGTTGCTTGTTGACATTCGTCATGGTCACCTGGTGGACTCTTTGACCAAATTGCAGATGCAGGGTACGTTGCAGCAAGGGAATAATTCTGCAATCAAGGCAATCAGTGGCAACACCAAATTTCATCAGTTACTTGCTGAGTTCTCTTCTCTTGTTGAAGCTGTTTCAACCCCCAGGAAGCTGAAGCACTCAATAGTAACAAGAGAACCTCCAGTTTTCTCCAAACCACGACAACTACATCCAGACAAGCTAAAAGCAGCAAAGCAAGAATTTCAGTATCTTGTGAACACCAGAATTTACAGACCTTCAAGCAGCTGTTGGGCATCTCCACTTCTCTTGGTTCCTAAAAGTAATGGAGATTGGAGTCCTTGTGGAGATTTCAGGAAACTAAACGAGGCAACAATTCCTGATCGGTATCTGGTACCTCACATTCAAAACTGTTTGCAGGTCTTAGACAAAAAAAGAATTTTCTCAACTCTGGATTTGGCAAAGGCATACCACCATATTCCAGTGCAGGAGGAGGACATTCCAAAAACTGCTGTGACAACACCCTTTGGACTGTTCGAGTTTCTTTACATGCCTTTTGGACTTTCAAACGCTGCTGCCACTTTCCAACGCTTCATTCATCATGTTTTGAGAGGGATGGACTTTTGTGTGCCATATTTCGATGATGTGCTAGTCACATCTGAGGATGAAGATCAGCACTTAAGCCATCTAAAACAAGTCTTCCAACGTTACGAGGAATACGGTGTGGTGCAGAATGCATCCAAGTGTGCTCGGTGAAACTTCAGTGAAATTTTTGGGGCATCTAGTGACTGCAGAGGGCATTTCTCTTTTACCAGAGAAAGTCGCAGCTATTATGAGCTTTCCTAAACCAGAGACTGTAAAGGAGCCTCGTTTTCTGGCAATCTGCAATTTTTGTAGATGTTTCATACCGCATGCTGCTAGAACACAAACGGTGTTAAACAACTTTTAAAAGGGAGCCAAAAAGAATGATCGGACACCTATTTTATGGTCTGAAGAATCTGCTGCTGGCACTTGAGAAGTGCAAAAACATCTTGCAGAGGCCACAGTCTTATACCACCCCTCAGCAGATGCATCACTTGACATTGTGGTGGACGCATCGGACACAACAGTAGGTGCTGCACTCCACCAACAGACTTTTAAAGGGTGGCAACCTCTTGCCTTCTTCTCGAAGACTCTTCTCTCCAGCACAGCGTAGGTACAGTGCGTATGACAGAGAGCTACTGGCAGCTTACATGGCCATTAAATACTTCCAGCATATGGTGGAAGAACGGAGTTTCACCCTGTTTACAGATCACAAGCCTCTGCTGTATGCATTTAAGCAGAAGGAGGATAAATGCACTCTGCAACAGCTCTGATACTTGGATCTAATTGGGCAATTCACGACTGACATTCATTACCTAAAGGGATCTGAGAATGTGGTGGTCGACGCTTTATCATACATTCATATCTCAAACATCAACACACCATCTGCGGTCGACTTCAACAAGATGGCTAAGGAGCAGCAGAAAGATTCCCAATTACTGGATATTTTAGCTGGTTCTTGTCCAATTTTCCTAGTGCTACAGCCTTAACCGGTGGGACAGCCTCCAGTCACACTCCATTGTGACGTGTCAATGGATCGCATTCATCCATTCGTGTCAGAAATGTTCAGACGAGAAATTTTCAACAATCTGCACGCACTCTCACACCCAGGAGTAAGAGTCCCTGAAGATGGTAGCTGAACAATATGCGTGATTGTCAATGAGACGGGATGTTGCTCTATGGGCTCGTACATGCTTCCAGTGCCAATGTGCAAAGGTATCTTGGCATACAGGAAATGAGATTGGAAAGTTCGAGCTACCGAGTTCTTGTTTCGAGCATGTACGCACCAACCTTGGGAGACCCTGCCTCTATCAGAAGATTTTCGTGACTGCCTTACCTGTGTGCACCGATCTTCCAAATAACCGGAGGCTTTTCCACCGGTAGAGATTTCAGCAGAGGCCTTGGTCAAAGCTTTCTACATTGGTTGAATCTTAGATTTTGTCCTCCCCTCAGGTTAATTACAGACCAAGGAACGCAGTTCAAGGCATCTCTATTTGATGCTCTATCGTTCTTGGGCACAGAGAGGAGACACACAACTCCATATCATCCAGCCGCAAACGGCAGTTGAAAGCGGCTATAATGGCGCACGGAAATGCTCAGTGGGCCACAGTATTGTCCACCATACTCATGGGATTTCGAGCCACCTGGAAAGAGGATCTACAAGCCACAACTGCGGAGATGATTTATGGAGCTCCTATAAGGCTTCTAGGCAAATTTCTCTGCCCATCCAAACCTAGCATGGATCCTGTTACTTTTGTGGGAAGACTCAGGGAGTCAATGCAGCGTCTCTCGCCCCTGACATCACGGTCAACATACAATCTTCGTGATCAAGGATTTGGCCACATACAGCCATGTCTTTCTGCATACAGACTCCCTCAGAAAAGGTCTGCAACCTCCATACGAAGGTCCCTATAAAGTTATTGACCGTACTAAAAAAGTGTTGTGGATCTTAAGACATGAAAAAGAGGTTTCTGTGAGCATTGATAGGCTGAAGCCTGCCTTCTCCAAAGAGTTGGAGGACATCCCAGTAGAAGTGAACGTGAAGAAAAAAGTGTCCCTTCAACCAGAGGAAGTACCAGACTCAGGACTAGAAAAGCTGAGCGAAAGCTCTAGTAGGCAAGAAACCACAATCCGTTCCGGCTGCAGAGTACGTTTCAACCCCAAGTATGGCTAAAAATCTCGCTATTGCTGGTGGTGGTGGTGGGGGGGCTACCTGTGGCGTTTGTGGAGTGCTTTTGTCGTGAGAAGACATAAGTAGGGGAAATAAACCAACAGAGTCCCGAATGAAGAAGCGAAGAGGAACGGAGGAGACGCGAAGTGAAGTAAGCGCTCGGGAGAGGAACTGCCATTCCGTCTTCATTCGTCTCCGACTATGGTGCTAACATAAACAACTCCACTTGCTAAGATGTCTTGCGACTAGGCTAAAGTTTAAGTCTTGTAAATTTCCAAGCAACTAAAGATCTGGACGAGAACCTGCGACATAGCGAAAAACATTTATGGATGTTGTATTTTCCTAACATGTAATTTACCAAAAACTTCTTTAATGGAAATTGAATTAAAGGAGGGGGGGGGGGAAACACACTTCTCTTCCATATTTTCATTTCCACATTTAAATGTGGAAAAGAAGTTCAGTTTGTAAGGAATAAATTTTATAAACTTTCGTATACAGTTAGTTTATTTATTATTAAAAATATTTTATGAATAAAATATGCTTGATTAATTTTTGCATTCGTGTGATGAAATAATTGTTTGAGGTTTGGCACTTTTTAAAATGTATTTTGTAAAATATATTGTTTTTGATAAAAACTGTTTTTGGAAAAACATAACTTTCCTACTTTGTTGCTTGTTAATTTTAAAATAGTCCCTCCCCCTTACAGGCTTATTTTAAATAATATGTTTTAAAGAATAAATACCTTTGTATTCTAACTTACTTGAAGGTAAGAGCTCTATTTTTGATATTTGGTTGAAGAAAATTCCTCTTACTTTACATTTGTAAGAGCTATAAAGGTTTCTTAATGTTATTAGCAAAATAAAGTGTAAAATGAATTTCCCATGCATCTTCAATTATATTATTAGTTTTTATTTCTATCATCAAATCTATTCATAACATTTGAGCTTAGAAGATTTAAAAAGTATGCATTGTACTTCGTTTTATGAATGGGGATGGAAAATAGTTTCTTAAATATTTATTTTCAAATGTGCTGAATCCCCCCCCCCCTTTCCTTTCCTTTTCACTTGTAGTATGAAAAGAATGGAAGTTGGATGGAAAGAAAATTGTATAAAATGCAAATTTGTATATCCTGGAACAATTGTACAAAAATTTCTTGCTAGAAATAAATTTGAATTTTGTAGTTGATTCTTGACAATAATATACTGAAAAGCCAAAACATTATTACCACATATACAATAACACATTATGCCACCTTTGGCCTGGAAAATAGCTGCAACTTGCATTGGCATGAATGGCACAAGCTTTTGGTTGATGACGCACCAAGTTGTGATATTCCGATATTGTGGTGTTTGGTTTTTGAACTGCCCTTTTATGAAAACCGAAATATTTCATAGAAAGGCATTTTCCATGGGTTTAAGTAAATTAAGGGCCCAGAACATGAATTATATACATCATTAAACTCCTCGATTCTCTCCAACCCAATTCTAACCTTGTGACAAGGTTCGTTGTCCTGCTGGAAAATTCCATTTCTTTGGAAATACAGATATTATTTGAAGGTACAACTGATCTGCAATTATGTTCAAATAGTGTGCTGCTTTCTGGATCTGTTCTACTAAGGGCTCTAGAGCTGTCCATGAGAACTTTCCCAAAGCATAATACCACCACCAGCTTCTGTATGACCTGCTACACAGCTTACCTTGAAGACGATGCAACCCGACACAACCACCAATGTAATAAATGAGAAATCATGATTGATCTAACAGGCAACTCTCTTTTATTTATTCATTGTTCAGTCTCAATTTTTCCAGTATCACTGTAAGCATATTTGACAATTACTCTTGGTCAACAGAGGCACATGAGTGGGATGTCTGCTGCACACAACAGTATCGACTGACCTGTGTGTTCCAGAACACTTACACTTGGACCTGGGCCTTGCGCTTGGGCAGTTAGCTGAGCCACTGTCTGATGTTGATTTTATTTTACTACGGAGGACAGCCTTTGACGTCCTTTTTTTGGTAACATGGATGTCTGCTCCTGGTTTCAGCATCATTTTTTCATCTTTGAATAAGTTACAGAAAGTCATGAAAAACCTGTCAGCTGTGCAGGTTCAGAGATACTCATTCCATCTTTGGGCCATTACAATTTGCCTTCTATCAAATTTGCTTAGATCACACAGCAACCTTTACTATCACTCGTAAAAAATAAGTGTAGGAATGATTCCTCACCTTCTGCAAAAGCAGTTAAATACTATCCCCACTTAAACATGTTCCCTCCAACATCATCCAGATAATTTCATTGAAGAAAGTGTGGATGGTCATAATGTTTTGGGTTGTCACTATATCTTAGTTTTATGAAAATGCAGCTTATAGTGCATTTTAGCTTCACACTGATGCATTACTGAAAAGGCTTGTTTTAATTGCTTATTTTTTAAAAGTATAGAAATATTTTCTTTTCTTATGATTTTATACTTGGTCTGGGATAATTAGAAGTGTTACTTGTTATAGGATATCTACTATGAAATTAATAAAAGTAATATATCAGTTTTTGTGTGTTCTTATTGTCAAAGACCTGTTGAGGAATAATTAAATAGAAAAAAAATGAGCTCAATAGATGTTATTTCCACTTTATATTAAAGAATTAGCATTTTTCAATTTGCTTATAATTAAAAAATAAAAATTCTGAATTATTTTTTAAACAAATTATTAGATTGCAAGAATTGATTTTTTAAAAAGTATGCTTTTAAAATTTGATAAAGTGTAATGTATGTATGCACTGGCCCACACAAGGAGGGGATCCCCGGATCTAAACCCCCCAATATCCCTTGAATTTTTTTCAAATGATTATCCTATGTATATAGTACATAAATTTTATTTATTCAATAATTTTTTACTGTTTTTTGTTCCCGAAAATCATCAAAATCAAAAGAATATGTTGGGTGGCATATTGAGGTATGATACGAGAATGGTGAACTTCCGACCCTGGACCTCCCCCTTGAAAATTCCTGTGTGTGCTACTAGTTGTATGGATTGCACACTCATTGAATCTAGAAGAAAAATTATTCTTGATCTAAGTTAAGAGTTCGTAGAGTCGTTCAGCAAGTGCAAATTTAAAAATGACTGATATAACTTGATTGTAAAAATTGTGATGAGGGAATTATTAATTCCATTTGAATTAAAAGGAAGTAAAGAAATCAAGCTGGTATTTGTTAAATATATTGCCCCAAAGTTTTGGTATTACAGAAAGTATCATGAATATTAGGGCGTAAACAGCTGGGTGGCGTAGTTGGTTTGTCACTGGCCTTCTGCAACCAAGGTTGCAGGTTCGTTCCTGGCCCAAGTTGGTGGATTTTCATGATGCAGAAAATTGACAGCATCCATGTTGTAAGATTATGCAGCATGTAAAAAATCCCTTCAGTGTCCATTTGGCTTAGATGCTCTCAGTAAAATTAAATTCCTAAGTACAAATTTCACATTATAAGATTTCAGGTACCTTCCTCTGGGGAGGAAACTGGGCGTCAAAATTACCTGTGACAATGGGTATCGCCTATATGGTGCCACACTAAAAAGTGGTACCAGCTCCTGGGGAATGTACTAGGTCTGCAAAGGTAAAAATACCAAAAAAAATAAAAAAAATTCGCAGCCCCATTAGGGGGAAAAAAGTAATTAGGGCCTTTATATCAAATGACCATGTTTCAGTTTTAAAGCCTTTTATCAATATTGCCAATTTATTACAATGTCAAATTAACTGAACCAGGAATGTGAGTTTTGTTTGGTTAAATATCTTAATGATAATTTATAAGGGTGTGGCTTGATATATTTTTTTATACTTGTCCAACCCACTACTCTGGATCGATATAAATGCAATACAATAAATTTATAAATTTAATAATGTGGTTGAAAATACATATTTAAAAGGCCACAAGTTTATAAAGCAATTAATTAACGAATCAACAGGTTATTTTGCTGGAGATTTTCATAAAATTCCTAAATTATGTGGTTAAGGTTGCCAAGTGATCATGGTTACTTAATTGTAATCAGCATTGTCAACATGTGGTTTCAAATCCTTATACCACTGAAGACTAATCTTGTAGAGGTGCTAATGCACATTTAACCTGTTTAGGCTCAAAGAGTCTTCATGTTAGCTTGTTGTGGAAGTTTGAAGAATGGAGTGGCAGCTCTGGTGTTGCTTCACCATTTCATTGAGGTTTAAAAGTAGGAGATCCCTCTCTAAAAACCTAGAGTAGCTTCAAAGTGTGACATTAATATACACTCTTTAGTTATTGCATATTTTTATTACTGAAATTTGTAGCTATCCAAAAGATAATTTTCAATAAATTAAAAAGAGCTTAATAGATATTTTATGAATTTGCGATTTGTTACTATTTGAATTTAAATATGTTGCTTTTGCCACCTGTCTGACATAGTCAGATCGAGGCCCACGAAATTCATCATGGCAATGGGCTAGAGAAACGTCTGTCATTAGCCTAAGCTTTAAGCCCTTGAAGATGACAGCACGATTTTGCTCAGGATAGATGACGACACCATTCGGACCCACCGACTTAACAAGCACGTGCTCTGTGTGCACTTGGCGAGTATTTGGTGACAACGGGCATCAAACCCAGGCCTTCCGGCCTGGCGTCCGATGCTCTAACCCAGGGGTGGCCAACCCGCGGCACGTGTGTCACATTGTGGCATGCGGGGGTCATAACCGTGGCACGCGAAGGCTTTTTGAAAAATTACAAAAATATTATGAAAATATTACTGAATTAATTGAATTACAATAAAAAAATTGTCATGAAGAGAATATGTAAGAAACAGTAATTTTCAGCGTGAGATTTTAAGGGCTCTATAAGTAAGATTTTTCTTTTCTTCAGAAAAACGCCAAAAATGAGATCATGCTCCAAAACTTACAATTTTACTGCTTTGTAACATTCCGAGAAAAGTGTTTAGTAACTTGAGACTAAAAACAAATAAATTCTCTCTCTCTAGGACGGTCGAAACTGCCCCAAAAGTCACCCTCTCTGAAGGGTGGTTAATTTTTAACATCTCAGATTTCCATTCAAATTTCAGCTTCCCTGTGCAGGGCTGAAATTTATAGCTATTGGCTGTCAGCGTGATGTCAGATAAAAAGGTTTTTCGGAGATTTTGGCTATTTACGATTTCTGTAATATCAAGAAGTAATTCTGCAATATATTAGGAGCGCAGTTGTTGATACGGTAGAAGTAATTCTATCAGCACAAAGTAGCAGCTTTGTAAAGCAGAGGTATTATGAACTTGCATCCATGACTAATCAGAATGCTGGATTTGGAGCCTAGAACATTTGTAGCGTAACATTGGCAAATTGTTTCTAGCTGTCAGACTCGGTTGATTTTAAACTCTGTTTAGCAAGACGTTTAGCTTTTCTCCTTTTCTAAAATTGTTTTTAGATTTTAGTGTTAAGCATAGTTGCTTCATTTTTTTTTAAATTTTCAATATGTATATGAGTAAACCTTTGACATCGAAAAGAAATTATGAAGAGGATATTGCAGCACATGATTTTAAAATTGTCTGCTAAGAACAATACTTGTTTACACATCAAAATGCTTCCAAGCCTATTTGTTTGATATGCGGAATTTGTATAGCAGTTCCAAAAAAGTTTAACGTGGATCTTCATTTCTAACAACTGTATAGTGATTTCAACAGCAAATATCCTGTTGGATCAAATTGGCGAACGGAATTCCTCAATAAAAAAAAAATCTTTAGCCGGCCAACAATCTTTGTTCTAGAAAAGAAATGACGAAATGGAAACCATGGTGAAAGTTTCTTATGAACTTTCTATGTTGTTAGGCCGCAAGAAAAAACCATATTCTGACGGAGAGGAGATAATAAAAAGCAGCCTTTTAATTTTCGCCCTAAATGTCGGTGATGTTAATGTCAAAAATATGCTTGATAAAATAACTTTGTCCAGAAATACCGTCATGCGTCGTATAGATGACATGGGCCAGGATGTTGGAACGCAAATTGTCTCTGGACTTCAAAATTGGAAATATTTTTCATTAATTTTGGATGAAAGCTGTGATATCACTGACAATGCGCAGTTAAGCATCTTTGTGCGTTACACGAACGAAAATTTTGATACTGTGGAAGAACTTCTTGATTTGCGCCAACTAGATTTAACTACAGGTGAAGGCCTTTTTAAAGAACTTAAAAATGTAATTGAAATTAACAAAGTAGAATGAACAAAATTAGACAGTGTTTGCACAGATGGAGCGCCTTGCATGGTTGGCAGAATAAAAGGTTTTGTTGCATTGCTTGAAATTTATTTGGGAAGAAAAGTTTTCAAATATCATTGTATTATTAATCAAGAAGCTCTTCGTGCCAAGGACTTAAACTTGTCTTTCGTTGTTGACCCCGTGGTGCGCTGTATCAACAAAATACGAGCTCGTGCTCTGAATCGACGAAGATTTCATACGCTTTTCCCCGAAAAAACGGAAGAAAATGGCGAGTTACTCCTTCATTGTAGTGTGCGCTGGCTTTCCAAAGGAAGTGCACTTGCGAGATTGTGGAGTTTGAGGGAATGTGTTTTAGAATATCTAGGAAGAAAAGGATGAACTGCCTGGTGAATGCTCGCTCCTCAGGAGTGAAAATTGGCTGTGGGATTTAGCTTTTCTTACCGATATAATGGAACATTTAAACAATTTAAATTTAAGATTACAAGGAAAAATTGTAATTTCCTACCCTAGTCGGTCTTATTTTGTGAACAAACTTTTGCTTTTTTGTCTGGAATTTGGAGAGAAAAAATCAACTCATTTCCCATTCATGCAGGAATTACCTGCCAAAGTTAGTAATGTTCCGAACTATGATAGATTTAAAAATTTTATATCCATTTTGTAGGATTCTTTCAGTACCAGGTTTGAGGATTTTAAAGATGATAAAAAAAATATTGAACTTTTCACTAATCCTTTTTCGATTTCTCTTCAAGACATTAATTGTTACCCACCTCAGGTACAATTTGAAATTATTGACCTACAGCACCATATTACTCTAAAAAGCAAATATAAGGAAATTTTTTTAACCACAAATGATCCGAATTACATCGAATTTTGGAAATTTGTGCCACCAAGTAATTTTCCAAATTTACATGATTTAGCCGTCAGATATTGTTGTAGGTTTGGATCAACGTATGTTAGTGAAGAAATGTTTTCTGTTATGAACGTAATTAAATCAAAATATCGCTCAAAATTAACTGATATGCACCTAATTTTGTTAGCATCTTTACTAACTAATCCAAGTATATATATATAGATGATTTAGTAAAAAACTACAAATTCAAAAACCACATTATGAGAAAGTACTGACTGCTTAATAATCTTTTAAACTAAATATTTCAAGTTTCTTACTTTTATTTTGTGCCTATGCTAACTGACTGTGATCCTGTACAAATTTATCAACAATAAAATATAAGTTTCTACTTTTGTTTTATTTGTTATACCATTTTCTTTTTACATTTTCACTGTATAGAACTTGCATTTAAAAGTATGTTTTTGGTGTAAATAACCCATAATAAGCCTATAAGTAACTTTTTTTCACTTTTGTATAATTTTTAGTTTGGTGGAAAAGTTGAAAATGGCACGCGTAATTTTTTTTATCAGATTGTGGCACTCTTCCCAAAAAGGTTGGCCACCCCTGCACTAACCACTAGGCTACCCATGAATTGAATTTGAATATGAAACATATTTGAGATAAAACTGTTCAAGGACTTTATTTTTAAATCCATTAAATGTGATCATAAAATATATTTGATATAAAAACTTTTTATTTTGTTTATAGTCGGAATTACTTTATAAATTAAAATTAAATCCTTAGATACATGCATTAATTAAATTACAATGTAAGCATATCATGTCTTTTTACCTTTGTTAAACATAGAATTAAAAATATATAATACTTGGCTCTTTATCCTGCTTAAACTTTTTATTGACATAATATTTTAAAATTATTTTTGCTTTATTTCAGGGAATGAAGAAGGCCAGAATGTAAGTTACCTTCTTTTTTTAAAAAGTTTCAATAATTTATGTACAAGCATTCTTGTTGGTTTTAATTTTTTTAATTGTTTATAATATATTAACTCCAAAATGCGAGGAAAACAAATTCTGTTGAATTTGGTCTTATAAAATAGTTATTGGAATAGTCTCTCGGGCAGTTATAATGACTGAAAATAATCCAGAAGTATCTTATTTCATCATTGTGATTTTGAAATACTAATTTTCTTTTTTCTTTTGGTGAAAAAAGTAATAAAAATATTTTCAAGCTGTAATTTTCATTAAATATTGTTCTGATTTAATGGGTTTTCTGTTTTCAGTGTTAATATGTTTTACTAATATAAATTAGAAACAAATTGTAGATCACTGGTTAAATATTGATGAGAAGATAAGAATTATTATAAAATATGATTTAGTAAGAAGCACGTAAAGAGCCTTTTATATAAATTTCAATAAAAAGTTTAAAATAATTTTTTTTTTTATTGACCAGTAGTTTTTATAAGTTTGTCATTTTTATTAGCTTGTTAATATATTCACCAATTGTTTAACTCTTATGATATTTAACCTAGTTCATAATTATAAGTATTTTCATAGTACTCACTTTATGTATTTTTTGAGTACTACCTAGAAACACACAATTAAAGTTTCTAAGACAAATGTTCAATGCAATCTTTTTCAAATTATCCTTAAAGTCACAGATGTAATCAAATATATTATTCCCCAGCTTTATTAATATTCTTATTAATCCTCTTTTGAAATTGAAGTAAAATTAAAGAAATTTTATTTGATATTTTTTTTCCTCTTGATTATAAAATGAAGGCAAGCAAATAAATGTGATATTCCTAGTTAGCCATGATAGGATTCCATCTTTTTTGAACCTGTATCAAGAAAGAAAAAAAAATAAATGAAATAAAATTTAATTTTGATTGCTTTGAAAGGAATTTAAAGCAATGAAATATTTTTAATCAAAAGTAAATTCTTGTATATATATTAGTTAAATTTTGTTACAAATTATTTAATTTATGATTTCATAAAAAATTATATGGAAGAAAGATAGAAATTGAGAAATTTTTACATTCAATTTGATTATTAGATTCAAATCCCCCCCCCCCCCCCCGATTCTATGATGTACAATTGTACATTTATATTAATACAACTGTTTATATGATTACTTCTCTGTTACCAAAAGCTATGTACCGGGTGGGCAAAAAGTCCATATAAACTTTAAAAGTATATAAAACCGGGGAAATTAAACAAAATAAAAAAGCTTGCAGGTTTAGCATTGATAAGTCACATGACTTTTTTAAGATAAGAAAAAAAAACCTGCCGACAGATGGCGCTCTTACAAATGAATGAGTTGGAAACATGCAAATGAGACGGGCGATTACAAATACTGATGCTCTTGATCCAGATCTAATTCTCCGTTGCATGCCAATTAAGTGAACAAGGATGATGAGAGAGAAAGACAAAGCTTTGTTGGTGAAGCTGTTTTTCATGAACCATGACTGTTGCTCTGTGTAAATTCTGACTTCAGAAAAATGTGATGACTGAAAAAGGGCCTTCAAAAGTGGCACACATCATAAAGCTTGTTCAGCAATTTGAGGAAACTAGATCGCTTGAGGATCGTTTAAGATCCTAATGACCAATAATCATTAGCAAACATTGCAAGTTTACATGGCCTTCTCGGTCTCTAGATCTGACTCCAGTAGACTTTCAGCTGTGGGGATATTAAAATTCACAGGTGTATTAATCCCGTCCTTCCAATCTATCGGAATTGAAAGATGTGATCCACCGAGAGCTGTCATGTATACAGGTGGACATTCTGTACTCTGCCTTTGCTGGATTTTTGACACGCTTGGAATGTGTCATCCCTTGGGGTGGTGGATATGTAGAGCATATCCTGCTGTAATAAATGATTTGGTAACATTACTTCTGTTGTTTTCAAGTCTTTTCTTTCACTTGTGTACGAAACACCACCTATCGGGTGTTTTTTTAATTATTTTTCTTTTTCTTATCCTAAAAAAATCCCTGTGACTTATCGACGCTAAACCTGCAAAACGTTTTTTTATTTTCTGGATTTTATAAATTTTTAAAGTTTTTACAGACTTTTTGCCCCCCCCCCCCCCAGTGTTTATTCCAGTGTAATAATTGGAAGTTATTCTTGGAAGTTTTGCAGAGTAGGTCATTCCGCTTCGGCTTTGTTGCTAAAACTATTTTTTCTAATGCATAAATTTGACTAAGTATTTAAAAGGTTTTTAAAAATTGTATTAGTGACAAGATATTTATAGACATTTTTCTCATCACTTTTGCTCGCTTCTGAGCAAAACTATTTTTTTACCACAGTTTAGGCAGTATTGTTTTCATACTATATTTTCTCAAACATAGAATATAGTTACAAAATAACTATATAGTTTTCAAATTTTATATTGCATTGTGACCGAGATTCATTTGATCAAAGCAGATTTGTAGAATCTAAGCGTTAGACAACAGATATTATTAGATATTTTTTAAAATTTCCAATGGTGGATTACAAGACAACTGCAAACAAAGTGAGAAACAGTGAATTGACAAGAAACAAAAACAAAAGAAACACAAGTCCACAGTATATAGTCTATAAATCACACATTTTGTGTCTGGCCTCCCAATATCTGCTCCACATGGATCCAGAGCTGAGTGCACAACAGCATGCCAAATGAATGGCGTTCATTTTTTTCCCATTGAAGTCGCACAGTTAACAAAGGGGACTCTGGGTAATGCCTATCATGTTTAGATGCTTGGATAGGCAGTCATGGCCAATGGAGATTTGAAAATTGGCCACAGCTCTATCTCGTGGCCATTTTGGAATACAGAGTTTGCTTAACCACACTTTTTGATTATTCTTTTTATTAAATTTAGACCAGTAGTGCGTGTTCTCTGTAGTACTTCATGATTCTTTTGGCACTATAAAAAAGAACTGTATTGTTAGAGGTTTGGAATATTTTTGTCCCCTTCTTCGCCAAGCAGTGGCCGCGGTAGACAAGTGGCCTAGGCATCGGATCGTGGCTAGCGTGTCATGAGTTCGATCCCAGTACCACTGAAGACCCGCCGTGTAGGGGAGTGATGCACATTAAATCTGTCGAGAGCTCAAACATCCTCCCGTTGGTGCGGTGTGGTAGTTAGGAGAGGGGTCCCAGCTCGGGTGTCGTCTGCGTCACTTGACCATGGTTCAAAATTACGCGGACTGTCCCCAAAAGCCCTCGTGTAGCTGAACAGTGGGACGTTAATATTCACTCACTCACTCTTTGCCAAGCAATCGGCATTTTCATTCCCATCAATGCCACAGTGTGATGGAATCCATTGCATGGCAATGTCTATATGACATTGAAGTAAATCGCCAATTAACGGATGACATTTTAGAATATTCAATGATAAAGGTGCCTTGATGGAAGATATTGCTTGGAGGGCTGTCCTTGAATCACAAAGTAACACTCATCGTAAAATAATTTGCAGCACTGCTTTTAATGCCGAAATTTCAGCTATACGCATTGCTCTATCTCAACTTCTTTGCCATACAGATTGTGTTTCAAAACCAGATATTAAAAGTTAAAAATAAATTTATAAAAAAATAGAAGAAATGAAACAAATGTAGAGATTTTATTTATATATATTGGATAACTAGCCGTTACCCTCCCGCTTCGCTGGGTATTTCATGATTTTTTATAAATATATCTGTTTATATTCTGACAGACAGACAAAAAATTTTAAAATTGGTTTTTTGTTATGAGTACCGTATATACTTTTAGTGCATTAAGTAAAAAGCTGCTAATTTGAAATTACAAACAGACACTTCAATTTTATTTATTTGTATAGATATAGATTGGGATTATAATAACTATTGTTTAAATGTGACTAAAAATGTAAAAAAAAAAAAAAAAGAAAAGATTAAAACTAACCGTAAAACTTATCAATTTTTTGTTTCTTGCATTGCTTTTTACTTATGAAGCCTTGATTTATTATTTTTAAAAGTGCATCCGAAACAGCCGATGCTCTACTTAACTGAAAAGTGAGATAACTATCATAAAAAAATTATGGCACGTGTCAGCGTATTATGTGCGCGTAACACTGTTATGTCTCATGAAGAGCATCGGTCGCCAGTAACCAAAACAAAGACTTCATTAGCTCAGCTTGGCGTTCAATTTGGAATTCATCTTGGCATTCAGTTTCACGTTCACCCGTATAGTTTACGTTCCCGAAAGAATACGGGAATAAAATATAGCCTATGTTACTCCCCGTTAATGTAGCTTTCCAATTAGTGAAAGAATTTTTAAAATCGCACCAGCCGTTTCCGAGATTAGCCGGAACAAACAGACAGACAAAAAAATTTTAAAAATTGGTTTTTTGTTATGAGTACCGTATATACTTTTAGTGCATTAAGTAAAAAGCTGCTAATTTGAAATTACAAACAGACACTTCAATTTTATTTATTTGTATAGATATATATAATAAGTTGAGAATATTTTTAATAGTACCTAAAAGTAAAAGTGTTTCAATGCATGAAAAATTAACACTGAAATTAAAAAGCAACATTAAAATAACCATTTTTAGCTTCATAATAAATAAATCATGCATTTAAAATTTTATCAAAAGTTTTATGTCTGCATGTCTTTGTATAAACAAAGTAATGAATATGAATGCAGAATAAATGTTGAGATTTAATTTATTTTTTGACAATATTGATAAGTTGAAAATATTTGTAACTATATGTAAAAATATCCCAATGTGGATTGAGTTTTCAATGTTGCTGTATAATTAGTTTGTGTATAAGTTTATCATAATTTTTATCTTTATAATAAATAAATTGTTAATTGTAAATTTAAGATTTTACTGTCAAAGTTTTATATCTACGTCTCTCTTTGCATAACCAAGGAAAAAAACTAGAATACAAAATAAATTTCTTTTTTGACGATGTCTAATAAGTTCAAAATATGTTTATAATAAAAATCATTTAACATTTAATAAACCTTTTTTAAATAAATTTGTTTAATTGTAAAAATAATTAAATGAATTTAAAAATTAAAACAAAAAACCGTTCCCGCGACTGGAACTGAGGTCCAACTCTTGGTAACCAGCTCTTTTACCAACCGTTCTACCGGATCGCTAGTAACAGTTGCAACTTTATTGTATAAAAGCTAAGCATGAATTTCGAAGGCTATTTTCTCCTAATGGACTGACCATTCGGCGGAATTACTTTGAGGGTTGAATACCCTAAAGGAGTACTACTATTGGTCAAAGTCTCGCCCCCAAATGAATTTCCTTAGTCGTGCCCTCCCCTTGTCAATGAAGGTTGTACTACAGAATTAAAATCGATGCTTTGATAGTAAGCCGATTTGATGAAAGGATAATTGCGGTATGCAGTGGCATTTTGATTGTATCACAAAATTATTATTTTTATCAATCAAGCTATCTCCTATTGCTGTATGCATATGGAATCACAAATAATTTCAGCGATTACTGAAAATGATCTGTTGCTAATGAACAAAAACAGTATTATACTGGAGCTGCTTTTAAGGTGTAAATTTTAATATTGACTTTATATATATTCACAACTAAATATTTTGATTAAAGATTAGTGTACATCATATTTAACTCTGAATTAAAAAGTCAAAGAAAAATTATCGTAAAACTTGACTGAATAAAGAATAAATGTTTTTGATCAAGTTAATGATTCATTTTCCTGTTGAGAACTATCATGGAAATCAATTT
The DNA here is from genome assembly GCA_019973975.1 of Trichonephila clavata. Classification (NCBI taxonomy): domain Eukaryota; kingdom Metazoa; phylum Arthropoda; class Arachnida; order Araneae; family Nephilidae; genus Trichonephila; species Trichonephila clavata. Next base: position 55,492 of record BMAO01010834.1, read on the forward strand.
TTTTCGTGAAACGGATTGTCTTAATTCTATTTTTACTATCAATGTATTTTTTATCATTCTATGCCTTTATAAATGATGGCTTAAAAATTGAACTAAGATATTTGAAGGGTTAGTTACATTATTGCGTTTGCAGAAGTTTTTAATGCATATTAAATTTTGAACGCCCGAAGGGGAGCGGGATATTTTAACAATATTTTGTGCTTTGGAATAATGTTAAGTATTTTTTGAAAATGTTTTTAGGAATTTCTTAAGAGTAAACGAACTGTTATTTACAGTGATTTATTTTAGAACCTTCCATAATTTACACATTGCCCTACTGGTAAGGGAAATATTTTTTTTAAAAATGTCCTTTTAATTTTGTTATATCGGCGTTTTTTTCTTGGGATATTTAAAATTTGAATTGGAATTGCGTTTGGTATGAAATTTGTCTCGGGGGGAAAAAAACAATTGTAGAACAGTCAGGGACGCCTAAAAACTTTTTGAATCCTTGGGCCCAGAGAAGATTTTCTTAGGCCCTGGGCTCCCATGCAAAAGTAGGCCCTACCTGAGATTTTTAAAAATAGACTGTACTATATAGCATGCATTCTCGTACAAACAGTAATTTGAAAAAAATAAATGTGCATGATTCGCAAACCTAGGCACAAACCGTCTCCACTAAAGAAGTTGAATGATTGCCTGTGGTATTAAGCCTAGGTCTATACATGGACAATGGTATCATATAATTGTATAGTCTTGCCAGTTGGGCATGCAGTTTAAAATTCTGTTTTTTGTGAATACGTACGGGAATAACATTAAACCATTAAAATTATCCGTATAATGAACTTAAGACAAGAGTCGAGAACGAAACGAGGCCCCCACCGAAGGTGAAGCTCTGGGTCCAGTTGGTTCATGCCTTAAGACCTCCCTAAGAACAGTATTAGATTATGTTTTATTTCTATATGGATGAATTCATAGATTTCTCATTACGTAAAATTTGGACAATATTTTTATGATCTATTCTGCACAAGGAGAAATAGATATATTTATATTTTATCTTAATCTATAGTAAAAAGGTTTATTCTCAACTTTTTAGTGTGGAGGGCAACCTAGTTAATAAAGTCGAGATTTCATAATTGGAGTTCGAACTTCTGTTCTCCACTTAATAATCATTCTATCGAAACCAATGTGTGTGTGTACTGTATCTCATGCCATCTGATAAGTCCTCATGGGGGGGGGTGCCGTTAAAGTTTTTAAAATTTGATATTTGTTGTAGTGGGATTTTATTTGTGTCACTTAACTGACAATTGCGATGTTTGCCGCTAATAGAAATACCTAATAGAAATTATGAAATCTCTTCACTGATTATTTACATTGTATTTTAATTAAGATAAACATTACGCTAAAACTTTTTCATATTTAAAAAAAAAAGCTCAAAAATAAATCTAGACACTTTTTTTGATTTTGAAGCATAGATTTCACAATTGAGGGCGATTTTTTTTTTTACTTCGAGTTGGTTTTAATTTATTTTCCTTAAGGGGGGACATTGCGGTCTGTCGGCTTTTTTTGTGATGAAACTACCCCTTCGTCTTCTGGAGTTGCATGTATACCCCGAGGTTCTGCCGACAAGTGTGGTCGGTGATTTCAGGTCTTTGCGTCTTTACCACTGATCATCGGACGCTGACCTTTTCTATCGCTATCGGGACATAAATTTTCCTGACCCAGAATAACGTTTCTATTTCCTAGAAGTTGAAGACTCTGTAACCCTCTTTATATCGAAATGAACCCAATGAACAGTTTCTCTCCCTTGCTTTGTACACTTGTGTCTTCCAACTTCTTTTTCCACAGTTGTACGAGTTACTGCGATCTATATATCAGGGAGGATTGAAATTTTTTAAAAATAATTTTTTAAAACTTACCTATGCGGAAAAGATGTTCTCTGGTATATAGATAAAGGGGAAAATTAAAGTAGAAAATTTGTTTTTCATGTTAAGGTATCCGACTACCCTAAAATTGTGAATTTTGCCAAAAATTGACATTTTTTTTATGATTTTTTTTATAGACCATTTTATTAACTTTATTAAAATACCAAATTTATTATTTTCCGTTCACTAGAACAAAAACTATAAGTGTTTTAGTGAGAGCAGATGTCATTACTTTAAGCAAGATGTCATCCTTAAAAACGCGTTTTACTCGAAATGTGGGTTTTTTTTTTAAAATGCTCAAACGGGACCTGTGATTTCTCGAAAAGATTTGAAAATAATTAACTGAAATTTTTTGTGCATGTTCTGTAAAATAGTAGAAGCGTTTTAACCTTCAGATTTATCAATCACTGTTTTATTACAAAATTTACAGTGCCTTATGTGAATATAATCACTGTTTTTTTTTTTAAGCAATTTCATATAATAACTAAGATAAAGTGCTCTAGTTTTTGTAAAAGTTAAAATATCTCTTATCCTGAAGGTCACTTCAAAACAGAATAACATAGCAACACATCAGAATTGAAAAATTGAAAATTTGTTTTTAAACTTTTGGTACGGAATGAGCCGCGTTTATATTATTTTTTTGTTAATTTTTACCTATTTTTTTCCAATTTTAGTAATTTCTTTTTCTCTTCGTAATTTTAGCATATTTTTCATAAAATGCACTAAACAAATCTAAAAACAACAAAAAATCCCTATATCTCCATTTTTTTTTTTAAAAAAAAGTTGGCGCAATGAGTCAGATATCTTAAACACTGCCAAAAGAGGAATGAAGTTCAAGTATTTGATCTTTTTCATGTTAAAAAGTCAAAGTAATTTTTATTAGAGTGAAACAGGTGTATTAGTACTTTTTAACATTCATTGCAATGAGAGGACACCAGCTAAATAGTTACTGGGGAAAAACATCAGGTAAATTTAAGTAAACTTTTTCTTATTAAATTTTTTTAAAAAAAACGTGTCACGTAATTGCTGTGCACGATGAAGCGGAAAATTAAAAAAAAAGAAGTTTAGATCGGAATGATTCCACGATGCGGTGAGTTACGATATACGTTGTATTACTCCGTATTCATTTATCAATGATCATCGTTTTGGGTTATTTTTTTTGTAGAAAAATAGTTTTTTGAGTCTTTTTGTATAGTTTAAGCAATTTCATCAAATAACTGTGGTTATATTAATATAAGGGACTGTTAATTTTGTAATAAAACAGTGATTGGTAAATCTGAATGTTAAAACACTTCTACTATTATACAGAACATACACAAAAAATTTCAGTTAGTTATTTTCAAATCTTTTTTTGGCAATCGCTGTCCCCGTTTGAGCATTTAAAACACACACATTTCGAGTAAAACGCGTTTTAAAGTATGACATCTTGCTTAAAGTAATGGCATTTGCTTTTTCTAAAACACTTGTATTTTTTGTTCTAGTAAATGGAAAATTATAAATTTGGTATTTTTATGAAGCTTATAAAATGGTCTATAAAATAAAATCCAAAAAAAAATTCGTCAATTTTTGGCAAAATTCACAATTTTAGGGTAATTGGATTAAGCATATGTTCCGAGTAATAATATTTTTCTCCGTAGAACCGCCATCCACTCTAATAGTTAGGACTTGTTAAATAACATATTAAAATTTATTTAAAAAAAATCAGTGGTTTTTTTAATTCTTCGAAATATCAATATAGTTTTCACCATATGATAACATGAAAAGCCGTGGTCCGTTAAAGCCTTGTTAATACGGGCGATTCCTTGGAAAAAGGATGAAATTTTACGATGCTAAGAGAGAACATTTGATTTTGAATCCATAAAATAGCGTATGAATGTGTGTGAAAGATACTTAACTACATTTTTCTAGAAGAGTTGATATACTTGCTTTAAAATACCTCGAGCGTTGGACCTTTTGATTTGAAAACATTTAAATATTAATCTTGTGATAAGATATTTTATTGATTAATCGCTTCATTCTAAGTTTTATATTTCTCTTTTATGAAGTAAATTTTTGATTGGGCTTGCCTATAATTATAGATATTTCACATTGTATGGAACGAATATCTTAAGACCGTCTTCGCCAAATATTCGATAGCCTGAACTAAACGTCGATCACTTTTTCAGTCCAAAAAACCGTTACCATTTTCATGTAAATTTGTTGCGTTGTGATGAAATTTCGGAATATTCCATAAACAATTTATCCTTTTAACATGTAAAGGGACGGTTCGTTTAGCATTACTCTATAAGAGGAAAGAAAAATACAAAAAACATTTTACAGCAGAAAAAAAAAAAATGAAACATCTCGTTTAGAGATGGGTTATATAGTAAAATGTTGTGCTCTCTATCTTATAACGAAGCCATAATATCTAGCTAATATTAATGGTGAAGTACTTTTATATTTGAAAGTATATATTCCAAAATCGAATTCTATTTAGCATAACTCGAAGACATTCTCCTATCATGCATATGGTATTTCTCCATGTAAAATCGAAGACGTTTTGTTACAGAATTCATAATTCAATCTCTTGCGAGATGCGGAAATATGTTTGTTGTTAGCGAACGAGCTAACATATCAAATGTTTTTATCAGTTATTGAATGCAAGTGTGTGTGGATTATATTTTACAACTTTTAGAGTGTAAATGAGGGGTAGCCAACCCAAATGACCTCGCGGGCCTCTTCGGAAACACATAATCCCGTGGGGCGCATATAATAATATACATCTTTATATTAGATTTGGATCCATTACAATAATTTATGAGTGAAAATTTAAAACAGAAGGACGTGTTATTTTTGTTTTTCATGTGTACAAACACTAATAATAATGCATAACTAAACACGTTCGCTGCCATTGACGCGTCAGCATGGCTCTACCTCGTAGCCGGCGCCGCTCTGGACGACGATAGGCGGGCCATAGACGGACGACGGGTTGGCCATCCCTGGTGTAAATGATGGTCAGTGTATTTAAATTGTGTGCTACCGCAATTGTTAATTTTTCTATTTTCTTTTTATCTAAATTTGTTTCATTTTTTATCTGAAGACTTAAGGTATCCGACTACCCTAATACTGTGAATTTTGCCGTACTTTCTGAGTGCTAACAAAATAATTTGCACATTTATTGTTGCAATGTTCAACAACATAAAAAGTATTGTCATACGCTAACGATTATATTTTCTAGCCAATGAATATGATGTGGTCTTTTTATCAAGGACGATAATTGCTTCCTCAGTTTTAAATTATCTGAATAGATTTCAGTAAAGGAATCATATACTTGCTATTATACTGTTCATCAGTCGATTCTTCCTCACCATCCCCGCAAAGAGACTTTCTTCATCTGAAAATACCGTTGTACTATATCTATTAAATGACTTAAATATCACATTTCTTCATCATTACTACAATAATGCACTATTGCATAAAAAGATTTCAAAGCGTGCTCATGCATTTAGAACTGTAACGGCGATTCACGCGCAGGGTGTGATATACCCGAAGAGGCGGTATCCAAAGATATACAGTTAGAATTCGCCTACAAGCTAAGGCCCCTCAAAGGATATGACATTAAGGTCAGCTACACGAGAAACTATCAATTTTCCAAAAAAGGCTTAGAAGGAGCGTTGAAAAAAGTTAGATGGTGGGTATGACATACCCTGCGCGTGAAGTGCCGGGTTAATATCGTGTAATTATCATTCAAACTTTCTTAATACGGTATCCGAGTGGTTGTGGCCACGAGCTTGTCACCGGTGTTGTCGAGTCGCAGATTCGAAGACCCGTTGGTGTGGCGTGGAAGTTAGGAGAGGGGAGTGTCAGATCACGTGTCGTCCTCATCACTTGACCGTGGTTAAAAATTCCAAGGTCCGTTTCGAAGAGCCCTCGAGTAACTGAATAGTGCGAAGCCCAGTGGCTGAGTGGTAGTGCATCGCACTTCAACACCACAGTTCCGAGGTACAAACCCCGGGCTGGGCAAGATTGACTCAACCTTTCATCCCTTCAGTGGGTCGATAAATGAATACCAAGCTTGCTTGGGAACTTAACACTGGGGGTTTCGCTTCAAACTGACCACCTGATCGGAACATCTGCTCATGCGTTTCTAGGCCCAAGGTCACGTATACTGATATTGGCACAGTATGCCTTGGCTTTCATGGACTGTTGCGCCACTGATTTAAGTTAACTGAATAGTGCAACGTTAATATTTACCGACTGAAGACCCTTCATGTAGAAGGGCTGATGAACGTTAAATCAGTAGTATCTCAAAGTCCTCCCTTTGACTTGGTGTGGAAGTTAGAAGGGGATGCCAGCTCAAGTGCCATCTTCGTCGCTTGACTGTGGTTAAAAATTATTTGTTCTGGCTGCAATATCTGTTATGTTGGCTTAAGTGCAATGTTTACCTCTCCTTAATTTGTCACCGTTATAATTTTTAAAAAAGAATTTTTTTTTTTCAAGCTGTTTATACCAGTAAAACTGATTTATTTGTTATAGAAAAAAAAAAGATGGAAACTTTTCTTTTTAACACGCTTTTATAAGTTTCACTTGCATGTAACGGAATCTTGGAACTCGATTTTCACCCACTAAAAGCTCAGATTCATTCGAAATTTTGAGAGTAATTATAGCATACAAATAAAATTTAAATTTTGTGTGACTTCTTATCCTCGTTATAAATTAGCTTTCTCGCTGCAGAGAGTTATGTTTTATTCCAAAAAAATAATATTTTGTGAATAATTCTTCTGTAATTAGAGTTAGTTTCTTTAGAGCATTGGGTCCCCAACCCCTGGGCCGGCCGCGGGTCGTTACCCGGCCGCCTAAAGAACATTAGTTATTTCCATTTTATATAATACGGAGTATTTCTTTCGAGTTAGGGCGATTTTCCAAGGAAAAAGAATTAGAAGGTCATTTTATTGTATTCCAAACAAAGCCTTCGGAATAATTTTACTAATAGCAGCGCAAAGAAAAAGGTCGCATTTCGGAAAGATGTATGTATACGCCAGTGGCAGTTGACGCATAGGGAGACGTATATATATATGCTGGCGGTAGTTAAAGGTTTAAGTCTGTTGAATATTGTTGGAGAGTATTCGGATTCGTTGCGCTTCGGTTTCCTATCTCCCTCGGTAGTAACTTGTAATCCTCGAATATAGCTCAGCGCCTTTCTGGGGGTCTTATTTAATGTTCCCTCTTTTTACGGACTCTTAGAATTGATCGCTAAATTGTGTGCCTCCAGTGAAAAAATATACTGGAACATGTATTTCGATCAAGAATATTAATTAAGTTAGTATTAAATTAGTATTTTGCAATAGTTTTAATTAGATGTTTACTGTTTTCTTTAAAGTTAAAAAATTCTGTAAATGTCTGTCTTAGGGTGATTGAGGAACCTTTAAATCACTCGTACACATTTTGGGGAGGAGCGTTCAAAATCGTCCACGATGTCAGGCTGATACATAAAGAGGTGAGGGTGATTGACAAATTTAGAACCCTCACTCTAATGTATTTGAAATCAATGTGTGAAATGTGATCATCATTGTGAGATAGTATCTTGTTGTTAATTTCTTTTAGAGCATCTAGCATAGGGGTGGGCAGACTTTTCCGGGGTACTTCTAATTTTTTCAAGGTGTTGCGGTCCACTCAGTGGTGTAGGTGTAGTGAACTAAAAGAAAGTATACAATACAGTCGAACCTCCATTTTACGAATTTCTTTATTTCGCGAACTATTTCCTGGAACCAAGAATATATTTTACGATTTTCTTCGTAAAATAGCCTCCAAATAGCGAAGTGCATTTTCTATTCAACGAAATTTTCTCTTATAATTCGATTTTTTTCCCTCCGCATTTTTTAAAATACCTTATTTACTCAAATCTAAGCCACACTTTTTACCCAAAGTAAATGCTACCGAAAATTAGGAACGGCTTAGAATTGAAGGGGGGGAATATGTGTTGAATGGGGTATTAAGAGCAATTATGTATTAAAAATTTTAATACTGATAAAATAGTATAATTATTCACTACTTATTAGTTTTCCTTTTAAATTTGTTTTAATTTCGTTAAATTGGATATCGATAAACAATTTTAGAGAATATTTTTCAATTTTCACAAAATTGAGAATTTGGGGGTGCGTCTTAGAATCGATGACGGTTTATATTCGAATAAATACAGCATTACTAGACCTTCGTAAGATGGAATGATTATTAGGTCTTAGAGAAAGCGGTCACCCCAAAATGTCTTCGCGGTCCACCGGTCGATCGCGATCGACTTAATGCTCACCCTGGATCTAGCATATCCGGTCTTTTGAAATGTTCTGACAATGTTATCTTGGAATACACCTCCTCCCTTTTTATGGTTGTGTGAGAAAGGGATTTCCTGTCTGGTGACCAGAGAAGAATTTTCACTTTTCCTAAAGTTTGAGGGGGGGGGGGACTAACGGAACTCTCTCGAAATATGTGTAGTTGCAGTATTTTCACAAAACAGGCGCCACTGGCATATCTAGTCCTGAATAGGCATTGCATCAATATTCCTTAGGGGCCCCTTTTCGGGAGGGAATAAATAAAAATGATCTCAATATAAAACTTATTTGAAAGTGTCAAAATATTACACGTTGGGGCCCTGTAGCTTGGAGACCCCGTATCATTGATACGGCGGTAAATACGCTTCTGACGTGGTTAGTATTGTCTGTTAAAAAAAGTAAATTTAGAATTTAGTACCTTCATCACGGGTGTCACAAGTCTTACTTCATTGACTCAAGTATAAAATCTTATTTTGTCCGCGCATTTTTTAACTTTGTTTTAGAAATTTTGTATGGAAATTAAAATTTTCTCTTTTTGCGCTTTATTTCAGTCTATTTATTGTAATATACTTTTGCTTATATCAAAGTATATAATGCAAAGTATTATATCAAAGTATAAAGTATGCAGTGGACGAAACATTTTTCTTACTGATAACAGACAAAGGCCGTAGGGACTGGGTTCGAATCCCGGAGAAGGCATGGATGTTTGTGTTGTAATCCTTTCTTCTGTCTGTGTTGTTTACCCCCGTGTTATACGTTCGGTGGTGCACGGGGTTTATAAATGTTAAAAAAAAAAAAAAAGTATATAATAATGCGGCTCATATCTAATATATAAAATTCTCCTGTAACAGTGTTTGTAACCAAACTCCTCCGAAACGTCTTGACCGATTCTTGTGAAATTTTGAGCGTATATTCAGTAGGTCTGAGAATAGGATGTAAACTATTTTTCATTCCGATATTGCAATTAGTTGAAAAGATATTAATTAAAAACCTTAAAACGGGTAATTGCCTTGCCCCTGTGTGTTGCTAATTTCGCCGTTTGTTTCGCTTGGCGTCGAAAATCGGTTTCGCGCCAGATGTGCGACTTTTCTCTATTCTACCATCCAAAATACCCTGCTCATGGGTTACAATAGCAAAATAGGTGTCTATAAAAAATCAAAAACCACCAAATTTGGCAAGTGAAAAGTTTTTTCCTCCCATTTTTTGTACATATCTTTAATTCAAAAATTCATATATTGCATCGGATTATAAAAAAAAATCAAATATATTTGAGAAAAACTAAATTGCTTTTACTTCGTTATCATTATTTCAAATAGTGACACGAGATAAATGAAACGGCTAGATCGATTCTCATGAAATTTTGTGCCTATATTCAGTAGGTCTGAGAATAGGACGTAAACTGTTTCTTATACCCCTAAGTCATAAAGGTAACCCACCCTAAATTTTTATTTTTTGGACAAAATTTTTAATTAAAAATTTTTTTTAATGATTCGACAGTAAAAAATGCGTACAACCCTAAACTTATACTTTTCTACCGCCAACCCCTATTTTTGATAGCAATATTAGTACTTTAGTAATTTTCTACTCTTGCTTTCAATAATTTATCAGTTACTACTCGATCAGTTATTCCCGCCAGGCATCTACCGGTGTCACTTCTCACCCCGTAAACAGCACAGAGTAGGGATGAGAACGAAGTCGGTCTCCTGTGTATATATATATATATAAATTGATGTTGTATACATGAAACTGTTTCACTCCATCCCCGTTCAACCGATCACTATGAGAATTGGCATAAACATGTATATTTTTGTGGAGAAGGTTTTTGTGCCGTCCTCTTTGTTGCAGCCACCAGGTGGCGCTACAGCAAAGCAATTTTTGAACCGTTCAATAAATCGCCAAGCTACCTACGTAGTCGCCAAAAATGATGCCAACTTTGGCTTAACATTTCGCAATGTTTCCATTGAATCGCTATTTTAATGTAAGGAACGGCGTTGCTTACAACTTTAACGTAAAATAAATACAACAGAAAGTAATATTAACGTATTACACATCCAGATATAAATTATTTACACTATTTTAAGCGTTCAATACTCAAAAATATGTAACAATGGGTTACTTTCGCTGAGCAGAGATCAGCTTAAGAAGATGTTTTGAAAAATGGACCAACAAGAGAGTTACGGGGCGTTATAAATAAAACAAATTATTTTAATCAGACTTAAAATTTAACAAATATGGGATTTTTTGTTCAGCTGAGATATGCAAAAACCTTTTTTTTTTGTTTAATTTGCAATTCACGTAAAATTAATTCATTAAAAACTTCTTTATCCTTCAATCTTTACTGTTTAATTTTTAAATTCACCCGTGCGCGCGAAGAACGGGTATATCAGCTAGTATATATATATATATTTATATAGCCCTTTTTTTATTTACTTAACGTAAAATGTTGTGTTGGTTCTTATGAAAATTATTATTTTTAAAATTATATGTTCAGGTCACTTCTGTGTTTAAATATAAGTAGGCCAAAATTTTCGCGTTCGTTCAAAAAAAAAGTGGCAACATTAACTTTTATTTAAATTTTTCTCGCACACATCTCTTTTTATTACAGAACTTATAATTCATATCAGCATCATTTTCAATAATTGTTATTATTTTTTATGTATTTCTATGTTTCAGAATATATTATATCAGTAATTTTATCCTATTGTACGTATTAACTGAGTAAAAAAAAACTCTTTTGACGCTTAATGAAGACATGTCATTGTAATTTATGACTTCCTTGCTCATATTTCACAAAATGCTTGTGGGTGTAAGTAGGTGTGAAATTATCTAATAATTTTTGTATTTAAAGCAACAGGTGCACTTAGTAGGTGGGGAAAATGTTTAAATTGTTACATTTTTAAACGATCGGTCCGTTCTAAGAAATTTTTTTCTGTGTGTGTGTGTGTAGGTAGCGTAGTATAGTTTGTTCAAAACCCATAAATTTGTGTCGTTTTTCCCAATTTGGAGATATTCTGAATTTAGACATGAGTATAATTCCTGAGTTTTCTTCTTTACCAATGATACCCTTGGGGTCTAAGTTGGGAGCTTTATGGCCAATATTCCTCTTGATGAGTCGCGTAGTTTCACCAAGGGTTGTGTTTCAGAATAATGAGACAGCCATGGATTAATTTGAGATAGTATTTCAGTCCTCATGTAAGTAGTAGTTAGAAAACAGAGAGTGATATAGAGTTCGTCAAAAAAGACAATGTTCTAATTCCATGAATCTCATCGCAACTGTACTAAAGTAGTATTTGAGCCATTACGTCTCATTTGCCGTTTTAGCCGAGTAGTCATAGTTGCAAATTCATGATAAGTGTTTATGTTGAGTCCAGAGACGTCTTAAGGCATGGGCCAACTGGTTCTAGGCCACAAGGGGGGGGGGGGCTCGTTTCGTTCTCGACACAACCTTAAAAAGATCGTAAATCGAATAATTTCGGTGGTCAAATATTATTTGCAGTTGTATTCTCCGAAAAACCAGGAATTTCGGACTGTCGTCACTATATAAGCGTAAGCCTATCACCACTCATTCAGTCAAAGGGGGGGGGGTAGTCGGTCAAGCCGGTTTTAGTGATTGTAAGTCATACACATTTATTTGTATCAGTGTTTGACAACGTATGCTGCGTACTGTCTACTTTTATGGGTCATAGGTGGGGCCTACATTTGGGTAGGAGCCCTGGGCCTTAAGAAGTCTTAAGACGTCCCTGGTCTTGTCTTGGTGGTATTAAAAAAAAACCGCCGTCTTAGAGAGGCTTCTTCTATTGATACAACAGTCAAGGCCCTTCTCAAGAATCCTCTTCCATTCCGATCTTCGCTTAGCAACGGTTCTCCAATTAGTCACTCTTAAAACTTTAAACTCGTCCTCCACACAATCAGCCCATCTCAATTTGGTTTTACCCCTAGTTCTAGTTCCAATAGATTTGCAATTGAAAACTCGGAGCGTCACCAGGATTAGAGGTCCATACGGTAGATGTGGCCCGCAAACCTCAAACGACCCATCTTGACGAATTTAATGACATCTGCTTCCTTAAAATAGCTTATATTATTCAAAATGTCGTTGCTCCACAATCCATTCTCATTCACAGATATATCCGAGAACTTATCGCTCAAAGACGGCTAGTCTGTTTAGTTTTAGATTTAATCTAAAGTCCAAATTTCAGATCCATAGGTAAGTATGGGTCTTAATATTGTTTTATATAGCGTAATTTTTCAATGCTTTGCAATCAATTTCGACTGCTAAGAAGTAGATGGGCTGATGAATTTTAAATCTGTCGACGCTGTAAGTCTTCACGTTAGCGGGATGTGGAAGTTTGGAGAGTGGTATGCCTCTCTGTTCAGTAGAAAAGGGGATGCCAGCTCAAGTGTCCGTCTTCGTTTCTGGAACGTGATTCAAAATTAGAAGTTCCTTCGCTAGTAATCCTCTTATAGCTTCATAGAGTTGCGACATTAATAAACAGTAAAATACTAAAAAGGAACAGAAAATGGCGGCTTTAGTAGATTAATCTCAATATAGTTCTAAAACGCTAACTTAATGTCCCGATTATATGACGATAAATATTTTCTCTGCTTTTGTAAAACTTAAATAATTAAAATTATCAAAATAATATTAAAAAATATAAAATCTTGAATGCATTTGCATGACAAGATGTAGATTGCATAACATACCAAAATGTTTACATATTTCGAATTTTCTTGTCATAAAACTGTCAATTCCGGAATTTCATGCAATTCCTCCGCAGTTCAGAAATTGAGTCGAATATTACAAATGGAAATTGCTGTATTTTAATTTGTTGTGTGGTAGTTTGAGTATGAAATTAAAAGATCGACCACTTGTGGTGTTTAAAAAAAAATTGTATTTTCAAATTTTTTTAAGTTTTTCAAAAAAAATTTCCGAATATTTCGGAAAGTAATAATTTGATTCAGCTGAAATTTGGGGTAGAGGCTATATTCAAACCTAAGGTTTTTAATATTTGTACTTTTCTCATGGAATTTCCTGCGTCCTTTATGTATGTGGGCCTTAACATGTGCGTATAATAAGTAGTCATAACCAAGGACTTCTTGAGGCCCTGGGCCTCTAAGCAAAAGTAGGCCCCTGCCCCTACACAAATGCAGGCGCCACTTATGACCCTTAAAAATATACAGTACATAGGATACGTTGTCAAATATTCGTAGAAACAGTAATCCGAAACAAATGTGCCAGACTTACAATCGCACAAACCAGCTCGACTACTGCCGTCTTTTGACTAAATGAGTTATGGTGTTAGGCCTAGACCTATCATGGACGACGGTCATCACATGTAGCCAGTTGAGACATCGTCCGAAATTCCCAGTTTTTCGGAGAATACAATCGGAAATAACATTTCGATCGTTGAAATTATTCGAATCACGATCTTATAAAGACTGAGTCAAGAACGAGATGTGGCCCCCATTGTGTTCGAGGCCCTGGGCCCAGTTGGCCCATGCTTTAACACGGCCCTGGTCACAACTTATTGTAGATTATTAATAGATAATAATTTGATAATTCCAAATAATATAAAAATGCAATTGTGAAAAGAAATTGTAATGAAAAAAGAAAAATTGCCTGAAATTTTTTTATTTCTCGCAGGGGTTTCGACTACCCAGGCCACACAAGGAACATTTAACTGTTTTCATTTTATTTACTGTGGTCCATTTCTCTTGAGTTTGTGTGGCTTTTCATGGAGATCACTTCATATATTTCATGTTAAATCATTTTATATTCATTTTTGGTGTAACTATTTTATGCCGAAGGCATGCTTAAATACAATTAATTTAAATTAGTAATCAAAACAGTTTAAAATAGAAACTGTCAACGTTCTCCCCCTACAGCAGGCCGCGATAAAATTATCAAATGTTGACCGGTCCGCGGCAGTGAAAAGGTTGGGGAGCACTAGGTTACACCACTGGAGCAACCACCGTCTGATACTAGGCAGTGCTGGTTTATCCATTGGGTGCTTGGAGCGGGCGCCCAGGGCCCGGGCCCCGGAAGGGACTTAAGGGGCCCGGGCAAGCTGGACCTAACCAGATTTTCTGGTTATAAATTTCGAGCCGCCAGTGCCAAGGGGGCCCGAAATGAGTTTAAACCGGCACTGCTACTAGGTGCTTGAGAAAACACGACTCACTCGAGCAATACTTTTTAGAAACACGATAAATGTGACCGCACTGATTTGATGAATCACTTTTGAATGAAATGACTGATTATAAATTCATTTTTTTTTCTAGATTAGCTGCTTATAGATTCAGTCAGACCTCAATTTAACGAAGTCGCTAAATCTCGGAGGGAAAAGTTCGTTTGAATGGAAAATTCATTATAAATAGAGGTTCATCTTTTAATATATTTTAAGAACCATATAAAACAATTCTAAATTCATACACACTATATATTTAAAAAAGTAATTGTTCTCTCTCTCCACAGACTTTTTTTTAATTAATATTTATGCATACTATATATCTCACCCATCGGAAAGAAATCTGGTAGGGAAACAAGGGGGGGAGGGGGGGACATTGTTCATAAGTACACTGTATTTTGAACTATAAAAAAATAATTTATATTAAAACAAATAAATTTAACAATATTTTTAATTTTAAGCCTACGAGTAATTTTAAACGTACATTATGTTATAACCAGTAATTTTAAGCATACACTATCGCATGCGTCCTTAAATTTAATTGCGGATAAAATCTCTCGGTTTTAATTGAGTTTTTTGTTTTAAAAATATTTCATTGTTCTGGGTGAGTTAGACATGGTGGCGGGGCTACAGCGGACACATAACATTTCGTGGTCTGAGCGGACACTTTGAAACTCATCGTGGTTAGAGCGGACACATTCCCCCTTCCCCCATCTTATAACTGATTCGATTATCAAATTAGAAGGATAAATACATTTTTGCTTATCAAATTTAATTATTTGTATTAAATTGTAAAGATATTATAGTGCGAATACATTTTAAACATAGCGAAATGTAATAAAAAAATAAAAGCTTTGAGAGAAATATTTAAAAATTAATAGTAACAGTATAATGAAGGGTATGAATAAATTTCAGGGATTTTGTATTTTAGAGTCAAATAAATATTAGAAGATGTGCAATTACTATAAAATTAATTAGTTTCATTAATGTAAGTAAATATAAATACTAGAAGTAAAATATATAAAACAGATATATACAAAAGCAAATAAAAAAAAGATAAATACAAGTAAATAAATTATAAAGGCACAAATGTCATTTACCATTGGATTTAATCCAACCTAGTTACAAAACTTAAAGATTTTAGACATTTTTCTAAATTGTTTGATATTTCGAATTCTTTTAGGATCTTTTCAATTCTTTCATTCAATTTTGCATATGCTTTTTCCTTTTATTCCAGGGTCACCTAATTCCCGGAATTTCAAATTAAAAGACACTTTTTGTCTCTTAGTATTTTAACTAATAAGTGCCTTTTAATTTGAAATCCAAGGAATTAGGAAACCCTGGAATAAAAAGGAAAAAAGCATATGCAAAATTGAATGAAAGAATTGAAAACATCAAACAATTCAAAAAAATGTCTAAAATCTTTGTTTTGAAACTAGGTTTAACTAAATCCAATGGTAATGATATTTGCTTTTATAATAAACGTTAGTATTTATTTACTTGTATTTATTTTTCTTTTTTATCTACTTGTATCTTGTGTATTTTACTTCTAGTATTCATTTTTACTGACATTAATGAAACTAATTAATTTTATGGCAATTGCACCTGTTCTAATATTTATTTGGCTTTAAAATACAGTTTTCCACAAAATTCCTGAAATTAGTTCATACCCTTCATTATATTGTTACTTACTATTAATTTTTAATTATTTCTCTGAAAGTTTTTATTTCCATTACATTTCGCTATGTTTAAAATGTATTCGCACTTTAATACCTGAACAATTTTTAAAAATAATTACATTTGATTGGCAAAAATGTATTTATCCTTGTAATCGAATCTGTTCTAAGATGGGGGAAAAATGTGTCCACTCAAACCACGATGAGTTTCAAAGTGTCCGCTCAGACCACGTCCGCTGTAGCCACGCAACCTTAGACATCTGGTAATAGCAGTTCAATGTCATTGATATCTATAAAATGTGCTAAAAGAGAGAATAATTTGAAAATGCCTGTAATATTTTAAAAATAAGAAGAAAGGAAATCGAATTACAAGAAAAGTTCGTTAAGTAGAAAATGCACTTCACTATTGGAGGTTATTTTACAAAATAAATTATAAAAAAAAGTAATGTTCTTGATTTCAGGAGAAAGTTCGCAAAATTGAGAAATTCGTAAATTAGAGGCTCTTTATATATATGGAGGTTCTACTGTAATTATATTTCTTAGAAAATTTTCTCTGTGGATAAATTTCTTTTTTTTTTTTTTTTTTTTTTACTTAAGGAGGTACCAGAATGTATTAGTATCTTCGACTAGCAAATTTCTTAACTTTTCTTTCGTTCACGTTAGTTTATTTAATTGAATTTCTCTTACTCGCATTTTAACGAAAACCTCTTGGTAAATATTATGAATCCCTGAAATAAAGTTTTGTTTTCTTGTGAACCCCTATTGAAAAACACTGATTTTTGACTATTTTAATTCTGAAAAAAAAAGGAAATTCTGTTGTAAAGGTTAATTAGCTTTGTTATGTATTGAATTAATGTTATGTGGGGTGCTAATGAATTAAAATTCTTTATATATATTATATATATATAAACACAATTTAGTTCCATTTGAAACATTAACGGAATGAAATTACAGTCAAATCTCCATTTTACGAACTTTTATTTTGCATATATCTCTGTGTTACGAACTTTAATTTTGCAAATATCTCTATTTTACGAACTTTTTCCTGGAACCAAGAACGTATTACATATGGGAAATGAATTTTTAATGTAACGAGTTTTCCACATTACCTTTTTTCGGTATTTAGCTTTTTCGTTAAATAGAGGTCTCTCTCGCCACACCACCATCACTTTGGCGACGAAGTGTTGACTTTCAATTGGTTATCTACAGAGGTCATTGGGGTCAAAAAGAGCTTTTTTTTTACTTCCCCCATTTTTGAAGTTTTAGCATTCTTTTTTTGTGATGGTGTATCGGGTATATTCGCGTACCTTTCGCTAATCTTCTTGGGGAAATTCTATTAATTTAAAGATTGTACAATTGAAAACTTTCTCCCGAAAAAGAAGGTGCGATATATGTAAATCATGTCGTATTTTTTGCATTAACTTTTAGGTTCGTAGGGAGAGAAAGAGAGGTTAGGAATTAGATGATAGAAGTTTGAGATTAACGTAAAGTAATTGAAAGTTAGACGAGAGCAACTCGTCGATTAATTAATCTATACAAATAAATAAAATTGAAGTGTCTGTAATTTCAAGTTAGCAGCTTTTTACTAAATGCATTTAAAGGTATATACGGTACTTATACCAAAAAATCAATTTTTAAAATTTTTGTCTGCCTGTTATTAATGTTTTAAAAAGGTTAATACACGCTATAAATCTGTCTGAGTTTACATATGGCCTCACATTGGAGTAGCGTGGAAGTTCGGAGAGTGGAATGCCAGCCCAGGTTTTGTTTTCTACATTTAAACGTAGTTTAAAGTAAAATCATTTTCTATAGCCCTCGTGTAGCTTCTAAATCGTATTCCCCTAGTTCAATTTAACCTACCACAGATTTTATTTATTTTTTAATCTTTCATTAATTTTTTTTAATTCAATATTTTGAAATTCATTCAAGGATAATGTTTCATTTTTTAAACAAATGCCAGAAATTTCGGTTGAAATTTAGATACATTTTCATGCACAAAATAAAGAATTTTTTATTGATATTGATTAAAAAAAAAGAATTTAAGATAATTACACTATGAAAAAGCCTTTAACGCAAGCATTAGAAAATAAAATATACAACGGCTTAGGCAAAATTTCAGAATGATCTGGAAATTCTGCGGAAATTAGCAGAAATCAGCTAATCTGCACAATAACTGGTGTGATCCGTTCAAGTATGGATAATTTTTTCATTTCTCAAATTACCTTATTAATCTGCGAATTACCTAGATAATCTGCACATATTACCCACTAGTCACTTGTTAAAATGAAAGTAAGATCTTTGATGGAACAAAACTATGAACACAGTTGATAAAATCAATCAGCTGAAAAACTGCAATACAAAGAATTATACGGTTTAAAATATTATTGCAATTAAGGAAATTGACATAATGTTGTTCATTTTTTTATGTCTAAAGCATCACGTTAATGCAATCAAGCAAACAAATTAGTTGCTAGAATCAATCATCAATGGTATTGAAAAACAATAATACAAAGAATCAAACGGTTTCCACATTATTAAAATTAAAAAAAGGAATTTGAGAAACATAGATAAAATTATGGAATCTTTTATTGAATACATTTGGCTCTGCCATTCTGTTTCTAAATGTTTAGGATAAATAATTCTGGGATAAAGTCAATGTTCAATCAAAATTCCTAACATAAAGGCAATGAAAAAAACAAACTTTTGAACTTTAACTGTACAGAATGCTCTTGTGTGTAAATTACGTAGAGTTAAAATGTGGAAAACTCTTGATTCCACACTTTAACCGTAATAATCGGTTAATCTATAGAATAACTAAGTAATCTGCACATTAACGGCTTTCGAGCTTTAACGGCAAATAAGTTCCAAATTTGGGAGTGCACAAATTTTTAGCTAAAGAAACATTTTATGTTTTAATTTGTGGATTTTCTTAAATATAATCTTACAATTAATTTAAAGTTCTTGAGTTTTTTTTCTTCTATTTGTTCCTTTTTATTACAGCCACTAGGCTTCAATATAATATAATATAATATCAAGGAAAATAATTTTTTAAATTCATTTCTGATCATTGAAGATAATTCTGATCGTATTTAAATGTCAATGAGTAATTTAAATTATTTCCTTAATGGGTCTTTAGTTTTGTAAAATCAAATGTACTAAGATTTCTAGAAACTCAAAATCTACAATGCACCAAAATGGCATAAATAAAATAAAAAGCTGGTTTTATAGATAAGTCTTCCTATACCTTTTCGTTAAATGACAAACTGTAAACTTTTAGAATATTTCTCATTAAGGTATCCGATTACCTTAAAATTGTGAATTTTGCCAAAAATTGACGAATTTTTTTTGATGATTTTATTTTTATAGACCATTTTATTAGCTTTATAAAAATACCAAGTTTATTATTTTCCGTTCACTAGAACAAAAAACTACAAGTGTTTTAGTAAAAGCAGATGCCCACTACTTAGAGCAAGATGTCATACTTTAAAATGCGTTTTACTTAAAATGTGTGCGTGTTTTTTTTCTTCCGAAAATGTTCAAACGGGGACAGCGATTGCTCAAAAAGTTTTGAAAATAATTAACTGAAATTTCTCTTGTGTATGTTCTGTATAATATTAAAAGTGTTTTAACCTTCAGATTTATCAATCACTGCTTTATTACAAAATTTATAGCCCCTTATAAAAATTGACACATCATTTATCCTGAAAGTCATTTAAAAAATGAATAGCAAAAAAAAACCCCACATCAAAATTGAAAAAAAAAAAAATTATTTTGTAAAAAAATTTTGTAGTACAAAATAACCGCGTTTATGGTTTTTTTTTTTTTTTTTTTAAATTTTGACCAACTTTTTCTCATTTTAATCATCATAATTTCTTTTTTTATTCTTATTTTTAGCATTTTTTTTTGTCTGAAAATCTACTAAACAAATATAAATTACCACAAAAAAATACCCATATCTCCATTTTTTAAGAAAAAGTTGTTGCTAGTAGTGGAATACCTCAAATGACTACTTAAATTATATATTTAGTTGGGTCAGTATTCAACACACACACACATTTTTTTTAGCATTCTGGTATTGAAATGTATTGAATTCTTTGATATTATGTAATATCCCATCTGTTCTGTAAGTAGGTGAAGTTCCGACTTTATTTTTATTTCGCTATTAAAAAATCAAATCATCTTTATCATTTGCACTTGTGATGTAGATTTACCCAGATAGAGAAAAATAATGACCCCCTCCTTCCGCAAAAAAAGAAAATTCTGCCCTTTCCACTCGTTGGCGACAAGTTTGGCGCTTTACGGTTTTTCATACTTCCCTCCTTTTTGTAGATTCCTTAGTTCTATCTTTCGCTGTGATCGTTGACGATCTAGAACTTCCCAGTCTGCTTGGCGCTCGCTAGAGGAATGTACGCTTGTTACACTGGGTCACCGGACGAACGTCCCCGTGTTCCCCAATGTAATCTGGTTGACTTTAATTCTCGTAATTATAATTATTTAACCGTTGGTTTTCCGAATAATCAATTTCTCATGAACAGGAATAATTACCAGCAGCAGCAGGTGAGTGAAATTCCTTTGAATTTTTAACACGTGTTGCGAGATTGATGTAAACAAACTCGGCTTTTGTATTTTACTGTGATTTAGAATATCTAGGTTCGTATTTTGTGAACCTATTTTCTGTTAATTTGATTTAAGGTGTTAACAATTTTCGAGCAAAATTGTTTTAGTAGGATGAGACTATTATTAAGACATGATGTAGTAATAACTTTTGTTTGCCATTTTGTCAAAAGCATATTGAGTACTCTGTATTTATCAGGAACTAAAAAAAATTAAATTTCAAATCTTAATCTTCTAATGATTTATTAGTATTAATTTTAAGATGCACATTTGGATGTCAACACAGTTGAAAATATCACATTAAAAGCATAGTAATTTGGGATCAGTTACAATAATAAGTACCATTTTTTATTTAAAACAACAAGTACCATTTTATTTACAGTTGCAACTATAGAATTGTATACCAGCGAAAAGGAAATGTATCGTGATTTAATTTATCAATGAAAATGAGTTATATTTTTTAATCTTCATTAAGGTGTAATTCCGAGAGGATGAATTTTATCTGATATTTGTACTGTTTTTTTTTAATATAAATTTGTTATACAAATATTTTTTAAAAATATTAGTATTGGAAATTAAAAGTGTACGATTGTTTTTATTTTTAATCAAATCAGAAATGTGCATGCATGTTGACAATATATTTAATTTCAAATTTTGTGTAATACTTAGCATGAAATATTTCTCCTTTGTCATAAGCTTACGAACTGTGATATATATTTAAAACAAAACATCAAAAAGTTAGATGAGATTTAGAGATATAATAGAGCATATATATTTGACTCAAGATATATGTATCATATTCAAGTAAATTTTTGAAATAACTATCAACTTAAATTTATCTTTGAAAATTTTTTGATCACTTGGTTATCAGGTTTCCCTCATTTTTAAGATATTCTATAAAGTATATTTTATTAACATTTCTGATTTTAATTTTGCATGTGTTTCTTATTCATTAGCTATAAAGATTTTCAGTGATACATTATACACTATAAAGACAAATATTTGTTGTAATTTGTTTCAATTCTATCTTTGATAATTCTTCTAAAATCTCTTCATTGTCTTGCAATTTAGGTTGTTTGTTTAAAAAAAATGTTTTAAGGGGATACATTATGATTCAAGTGACAAAAATTGATCAAAAAATCAAACTTTTTAAGCCTAAATTATGTTTTATATATTCTATAATTTTGCAAAATTTGAACGCTCTAAAAACCACGATGCTTCAAAAAAAAACCATAGTTATGATATCGTTCTTCACTTTTGTTCACATCCCAATAGCAAATCAAAATTTTAAACTGGTTTATCTCAAACAGAAGAAATCACAAGTTTATCTTCATTTAAAAGTCTAAGGCATTTTCTCTATTTGGCCAAATGCTTTGATAATTTTTTCTCACTATTGCTATTAATTTGTTTTTTTGCTTCAAAGCAATACTAATTTTTAAAAAATAACTCAATTTAAGATTCATACATTTTGTAAGAAATTTTAAATAAGCATTCATAAAATTAATTTACGAATATCAGTTAAATCACAAAAATCCCTATCAACTTTTATAAATAGTTTGACATATTTGTAAATCAAATTTCATGCAAGTCAATTATTTTAAAAGGATTAGCATTTAAAAATCACTTCATGAATACTTAAATTTTTCTTTAAACAATTAAATGGTTAGCCTTTTGTGGTATTTTGAATGCAAACTGCTTTACATAATACATATATGTAAGGTATCACCAAAAGATTTGGCAACCATTTATATATACGTAAAAAAAAAATTTGTAAATTGTACCGTGTTCCTAAACAATTACAATTTCTTGGATGTACAATTTGTAGATATGCAATACCTTTTATTAAGAAAAGTGCTTAAAGCAATTACCTTACAGAGTAAATTTTCTTTCATGGAAAAAAAGTTAATTTGTATTATAAAAGAATTCATTACGTATTAAATTTTAATATCAACAAACACATTGCCTTAAGGTTTTTAATAAATTAATGTTTTCTTGGATAGATTAAATTCTTAAAATATTTTTTCTTTGCTTTTGATGAAATTTCCCCCCCAAAAAAACTTTTTGTCCTATAAAAATATTGGAAGAGTGGTAATCTTTTATAATATGATTATCTCTGATGATGCTTCTAAAGGTTGCAATTTTAAAAAGTTGTGATGTACAAATTCAGAATGATATAAATTTCTTATCCAAAATAATCTCAGTTTACAGTAGCTATTTTAATTTGATTTCTTAATGTATTTAATAAAATGTGGGGTTTTTTTATGGTTTTAAAGTGTTATGTAAATTATTGATATTTATTCTAATAAAAACAAAAAAGTTTTTACTGTAAAAAATAAAAGGAATTACAGAATCTCAATCAGTTCTTTACAATTCATGTCATATATGCTTCAAAATAAAGCTAAAAATGGTGATTTTTTTTCTTTCAATTTTAAAGTAGTTAATAAAATAATGGACACACATCTTAATAATATTGCAAACTAATTTTTAACTCAATTTTTTGTCACAAGTAAGTGTTAAAAGATTTGCAGAGAACTGAGGAACTTTAAATTTACAGAAAACGGGCCATGAAAGCACATTTTAAAACATTTGTAGGCATTGTTTTTTTTTTGTTTTGGAATATCTTACTTTGATTTTTTAGAAAACAATCTCGTTGTGTAGTAAGTATTTTGTTTTAATTTCTTTTAGAAATTAGGATGATTAATTTATAGATAGTGTAGAAAAATTCAGCAAATGCATGTAAATTCTCAAAAAAAAGCTTTTGTCGTCGTATCATTTTTGCAGCATGAAGTAATCCACAAATATATTTATTTTATGTCATTTGTACCGTTATACGTTATTGATGCATGTGATGTTTTTTTAAAAAAGTTTCACTTGAATGTGTTATTATGGAAAACAAATCATTACTTTAAATGTATTAAATCTCCTTACAAGCCATTTGCAAAATGGTTTTTGGAACAGTTTCTTGAGTAATTTCTGGTTTAAAATGTATAATTTCAATCATTTTTTTGTTGCCTCTGGTTGTAACTGTTAGTCTGGAAGAGAAAGGTATAGAGGTCAAAAAAAGGTCGTGGGTTGAGGTGGACAATTTTGGTTCGTGTGTGACTGCAGGATTGCTTAGTGCTTTAGGGGGGAGGATTTTGTATTCCTTTGGGGATGTGGACAAAGAATACAATTGAAAAAGGGTTTCACCCCTGACCTCTACAGGTGCATACCGTACTAGCCAAAATAGATCCGCCTCTGTCTTGTTCGGTAAACTCAGACTGGTTTTGTAGCTTTGGGCTTCGTGGATTGGAATCGGGGATTTTTAGGGGAGTTGCTGAAGAGAATACTGCCATTGGCTAGTCCAGTCAAAAAGTAATTAATCCCATTCAGAATCTATTGAATACGATTTTCAAAAGCGACATTGAATCCAACCAAATTGAAATATTTAACATAGGAAGAGGCTATTAAGTATTCGTAAGATGCCTTACACGTTCTAATAAAATAACAATCAAATTACGCTACTCCTCTTCATGATTTTATCATTTGTCCATTACAATTGCAATGGCGAGCCATCTGCCATTTATTATTATTTATAGTATTCTACTTTATAAAAAAAATACGATATTCCGTGTGACATTGCTCTAAATTGTATCTATACCTGCAGTCAGTTGCGTGCTACGGTGCTGTCAAGTCATATTTCCAAATTTACAAAGTTATTATTTTACTGCTCGGGGACATACAGCAAATTTATTTAGCAATTTTTGAAAGTTTTTAAGCCAATCTTCCAGGAAAAGATCCGTTCCTTAATTGTAATCTTTGTTTTGTGTGAGTGGTTTTAAGGTATTAAATTAAGATATTAGGTAATTCTTTTTAAAATGAAAAATCACTAACATTTTAATCATTGATAAAAGAAAACAAGCTAAACTAAATATATATGCACTTTACCAAAAAAGGTCACTTTTTTTTTCGTACGGCAAAATTTCTTTTCAGGAAGTTAATTGATATCCATAATTATTGATAAATAAAGATTGATATGCTATATATATCTCAGATATCACCCGAAGAACATGAACAGTTACAATTGTTGCAAACAATCCGCAGCTTACTTAAATCCATTTAAAAAAATTGTTTTTAATTATGTGTTACGCAATTTTCATGAAAATGCCAAAACTCGTATCCCCCATTTCGAGGCAGAATCGCCAAAAATAGATGGTAAATCGTACCACTAGATCGGCCCTTTGATTATTAACTGGTACTTTGATCTTCGCGGTTCAGTGAATGGAATTGACATGATGACGTGGTGAATGGACGACGATTCCAGAAAGCATTTAGTCGTATTCCGCCCGATGATCTATTACAACAGTTTACAGAGGTAATTCGAAACGGAGATGCCATTCTCCATAATTACTGAAAGAAGAAAGAATTAGGGAAAAAAGAGGGCGTGTGGAAGAAAAAGAAACGTGGTGGAAGAAAAAGCTTCGATGAGTGCATGTTTCGTAACGTAATCGAAGAGGAGTTGAATCGGGCTTGCGCTCATCTCAATGCTGCGTGGGCCGCAGGGATTGAAGAACGAGATATTTGTGTCGTTCTCGGAAGTGGTGGACGGTCCACATAATTCAAAACAATTTTTTGTTGATACACGTTCTCAGTCGAAACCAATACACGTGCTTCTGGTGGGGGAGAAGTGAAGATCACAAATTTTTCTTCCTTGTGTTCATCATTCTATTTCCCCCTACACTGTTTATCAACTTGTGAGGGTACATCTATTTATCGTAAAATCCAGCACTTTTAACACAAAAACTAAGATTGAAAATTATGGGTGCGCATTACACGCCAAATATAAAAACGAAAACTTTGAAATAAAAGGAAATTCATGAACATATAAAAAATTAGTCTTTGACATAGGTCAAAGTACTGTTTATTCAAAAGAAATGACATTCTTTTTATTCGGTGAAAGGTTTGTAGTTCTAGAAGTATACTGTTTTTGCTAAAGCTTGAGATAATACCTCGAATAAATTACTTCCAAGACATGAGAGCTTTGTACAAGTACACTTCAGGTTTTCTTTATAAATAAATTATAGTTTAAAAAACTAAAAAATATCCTTTTTTTTTGTCAATCGAACTAAGTTGAAACTTAATCTTTTAGTCGCCAAATGCGGGATGGGATATGAAAATGGGAAGTAGTTAATCCTGATGATCCTGATTAGGACAATGGAACAAAATTATTAAATTATTGTATTGTCATCTGTCCTGGACAAGTGAGCAAAACTTCGAATTAATCTGACCTTTTCAAGTGGGTAAAATTGGGTTCAAAGATTCCGTTACATACAAGTGAAGTTTATAAAGGGTGCTAATAAAAAAAAAGGCGCGCATTAAACAGCTAATATACCTAAAAGTTAAAAAATGTAGCTTGAAATTATATGTACCTGCGAAACGCTGGATTTTACCGTAATTCCTTTTGAATATATATAATTCAGTAATATTTTTTGGTTTAACTTCCAGATTTTTTTGGTAAATGAGATTTTTGAACCATAAATCTAAATTTTTGCGAATGAAGTGTGAGTGATGTCATTTTGTGTACCATCGTATAGGTTGAAAAAGTAAAAACATTTTCGTCTCGGATGGATAATTTTCTCCCATACTTAAAGATTTCATAGAATATCGCCTAGGTTTTAATATATATCTGAGCTTCTATGTGTTTTTTTGAAAGAAACTACATGTACTTATTATCATATTTAATGAACCGTGTTCACAGTTGGATATAACTAATAATGACGGTGAGGTACACAGGGTGATTCAACACCCCTATATATATATATATAGACAGCTATTTCTTCATTTTTACCTTACAGATTACCCCTCGCCGCTTTCGTCTACGAGTTTTTTAGAATGTACTCCCCCCCCCCCATGTGTACGCCACTGAATGAAGATGTACGCTTTCCCCAACAACTTTGCTATCTAAAAACAGTTTTTACCTCTCTGTTTTTATTTATCTTGCATCATTTCTCATTCTGCTGGAGCTATAAAAGATTTTCGGAAATTTTGCTGTTACTAGGTGGTCTTGACTGACCACTGAAATGCATGCCTTAAAACTTGAAATACTATTTGCTCACTTGATTCTGCTGTGAAACTCTAGGTAACTTCACTTTTCAAGTGTTAGTTAATAGCACGTGACTTTCGTGGAAATGGCAGGGGGGGGGACAAAACCCACTTTAAATTGTTCCATCTCGAAAAAATTCGAAGGGAGGGAAGGTCGCTCTTTATTTTTAGTATCGCCCCCTCTCCTCCCGAAAGAGGAGGAAAGTCCAAACAAAAGAGCGTTGTGGTGGTTTCAGAGCAGCGCAAGGGAAACCGGTTTCCCAGTTTGGCACGTGCTCAGAAGGGATAGACTGCTTGACGCCGAAAAATCCTTACATGCTCGACAGTGATTTGAAATTGAAGTGGGTTGGATCATATCGTTTAGACCCGCCTGCCATTTTCCCTCAAGGCCATGCAATGCTCGGGTTTCGCGAGGAAGTGGACATTTTAGCATTTTCTTTTTCCGTTTTTGAATGTGCAGAGTATTGACTGAAGCTTGTTTGGGTTTAGCTAATGTTCGCAATACGACTGCAGCTTCGAGAAATGGTTTTTAAAAATTTATCCTTTTCAAAAGAATTATTTTAGAGAGGTATGCACTCACCTCAAGGATTCAAAACACGTGAGGAATGAATGGATATGAAAAATTTCAATTAATTTTAATACGTAAGAAAAGAGACAAAAACCTTGTCATTCTTTCGTCAGCAGGATTGAAAAAATTTGTAGAAAATTTTTTCATTAAATAATCTTACAAATTTCAAAATTTTGATAAGTAAGCCAACTTTTTCGCATTTTGAAGCTAAAAAAATGGTTATTTTTATGGAGAGATTAGAAAAATTGTAAGTTAACCAGGATTCTGTACAAATGTGAAAGGGGAGAAAATATTTTAAATTTATAAAAATAATTTCTTACGTGTTTGATACTTAAAAAAAAAACATCTTTTTTCGAATACGGAACAAATAAAAAAAAAAATCATATGCTCTTTGGTTTATTTTATAAAAGCGTTCCTTTTTTATTTAAGTAATCTGCAAATTACAAACTTTAGAATAACTTTGTGTAAGTGTTACTAAATGCATTTCTACACAAACAGTGAAAGAGGAATTTATTTTTATTAAAATAGTGATGGAATATTTTCTAAACGATTTTTCGATTCGTGAAATAAATGATTTAAACCAAATTTTTAAAAAATTGAATCTAGTTGACAAAATGCTCCATGAAGTGCCTATACTTTTCAATAAATTCAAATATATATATATAACTTGAACTTGTAAAAAATGACCCTCCTCCCCCATCTGAATCTTAACTGATTTCGAATGCTAGTATAAAAGATTATAGAATAATCTGCTATTTGTGTGTGCGTGTGCGCACTGTAATAGTGAACTTTCAATATATTTATTATTCCTTGGATAGCATTAAATCTATTACTAAATCTTGCAAAATCAAATTACGTTCTCATTTATGTAAAGCTTCTGAAAGGTCTTGGAATTTTTCTCAAACCGGTTGTTGGAAGAAATTATCTGAAAAATTAAAATTCGAAACTAGTTTTTTTTATTCTTAAATGATTGCATTATTTAAAGAAAAACCAGATTATATATATATATATATAATTACAGGATTTGTATTTCCAATTAACTTGTTCCAAATTTTAATATTCTCGATTGATTAAAAAAAAAGTTATAAATGTAACGTATCGAAAAAAGTATTTGTAGATTTATTCACATTATTTGTCATCGAACAATTTTAAAGAAAACTATATGTGCTTAAATTATTCTAACAATTCGAAAGAGTCTTTGTAAAGATATATAATTCTCTAATTACATTTTATGATTTAATTTCTTTTGTGTATTCAATAAGTATTGTGCAATAATTCCATGTGCGTTACTTAAATTAGACATCGAATATCGATGAGAAAGAATGGCAAAATTGGCAACGGTTATTTATAACAAATAGTTATTTATTTGATTCGCAAGATATTTTCAGGTTTTTTCATCATGAAAACGGAAAAGTAGCATCAACTTCGTAAGAATCACAACTAGAACTTTTTTAAAGTAACGCAATTTCGAACGTTTAGAGTTCATTCAGTTTAAAAATAAAATGCAAAGGAGTTGTCTCATTGCAGTGCGCTTATTTCCGCTCCCAAACGCAATATGTTTCATTCCCCTCCGAGGGATGGAGAAGCAAACGATACCGCGAGACTGCCTGTCGCCATTCGCTCCTGACCTTGAGGGAGGGTTGTCAAAAAATCCGCATATTTCTCTTTCTTGAACCTTCTTTCACTCTTTTTCTTCTCTCGCGGAATTCTTTCCACCCCACCCTGTCGAATTCCTTGTATAGGAGAGCAATCGCGATCTTCTTCCCTTCACTTCCCAAACGAAATGACCCTTTCTGTGTGATTTATAACCATTTTGTCACCCCGTGTTCTTTCGGTGCTTCAGCTCAGAAAGTGTTCTGTGGACGGGAGATTTTTGTTGTGATACTTTTTGCGCGCTTGTTTGTTGAGCCGATAAAGAAATGTGTTGTGTCATTAATGCTTGGATATCTGTTGTGGCTTATGATAATTGGTGTATATTCGAAAGAAAAAGGCAACGTTATTATTTTTACTGTGTTCTTCCTCGAAAATAATTTAAAATTTTTTATTTGGAGCGCATTGTTGAAAATAAATGTGTATCGTTTTGGATTTAGAATGGGCTAAACTCATGTGATGTCATAGTCACACAACGACAACCACGCGTTTCCAGCCAATCAGTTTATAAATTCATGTGACGTCATAATCACACGATAAATACAATCACGTATTTCCTGCTGATCGGTTCATGTGCTCCGCTGTTGCCAACATTTGTTTTATGTGGAAACTTTCTTTTTAAAAAGTACATATTTTTTAAAAAACAATAAAACGTACATGAACAAAATTCACTCAATTTAAAATACACAAGTAGCATGAAACTTTTTTTTTTAATAAAAAAAATTAAACTTTCTGAAGAATTTTAGCATTTGAATATCTTTTCCCTTTTTCTTTATTTTGAAATTGTACGCAAATTTTACAAGTACAACGACAAGTATAAGTCTATCAGTTTGTTTTAATCCAATGGACACGTGTTTGTATTCATCGTGTGACTGTTATGAATCTAGCCCATTATAATAACTGGCACGGTACCATTTGAATGTGATTATTCTATATTTCAGAATTTTAAATAAATACTATCAAGATAAACTATATATTTGGAACTGTTTACCTAACCGCACCCTATTGAAAATTTGCCTAGCTTGTGATCTTCTAGTCTGAGAAGCCTCCTAATATCTACATTCAAATCCAGATTCTGGATTTCATCTAGCGAGATTTCTTTGACCTGGGTAGGATTCAATAACCCAGACAAACTTTCGGCTACACTTCCTACGGCCTTTCTTCTGAGTTTCACAGAGGAATGTTCTACTTCTCTTATCCTCTACTTCCATTCACTTCACTTCTATTTAAATAGCAATGCTCATTTGCATACATCACGGATTCTTCACAATTGACGTCGGACTTGGAAGTGACTCGAAGGCTTTTGGTTTCAGACCCCATAATTTTAAACCAAATGTCGTGGATTTTGAGCCGCAACAGATTTCTACGTGCATCAACCGCTGTACGCGGCGTGTTTTTAAAGATAACCGGATTCGAATCTACGACTCGGCAGAATCAATGCCGGCCAGCAGTAGCGCACACAGTAATTTTTCAAAGGGGGGGGGCAGGTCGAAAAACCACTGTCCTCGTACCATGCTTCAATACGCCGCCCAACATATTTTTTTAATTTTGTCGATTTTCAGGAATAAAACAGTAAAAAAAAAATGAATAATTAGCGTTAGTTAATAAAATTAACTATTAAAAACAAATACTTAATGAATTTTTACGTACTATATTAATAGAATTATAATCAATCGAAAAAAATCAAGAACATTGGGGGGGTCCGTCCCCCAGGACTCTCCCCCCTTGTGTGCGCAACGGTCATGAACAGTTGGTTACCGCGACCATAAGAAATGTACGTGAAAGAACCCTCTGAAAACTCCTTGAAAAGATTTTTAATCAACATATGAAACAAATTCTTTTATGGTAAAAAAATATATCTTATTTGTTGCACACGGGGGGAAAACCCCCCAAAGCCCTTGATTTTTTCCCGATTGATTATAATCAGTGGCGTAACGGAGAATATTAGCCCCCCTCTCCTGCAAATTCAGGTTTGGGGCCCTAAGCCCATACGTACTTAGCGTCAGTCAGGGAATCCCCTAGAATCCCTGAGCCCCCCGCAATGCGGGGGTGTACGTTACGCCACTGATTATAATCCTATGTACATAGCATGTAAAATTTAATAAAGTATTTGTTATTTATAATTCATTTTATTAATTAATGCTAATTATTTATTCAATAAATTTTTTTACTGTTTTTTTCTCCCGAAAATCTATTGAATCAAAAGAATATGTTGGGCAGCGTATTGGAGAATATGAGAATGGTGGACTTTTCGACCCTGCCTCTCCCCCCTCCGAAAAAGTCCTGTGTGCTCCACTAGTTGCCCATAAAATTTAGAGGAATTCAATTTTTTTCATTGTGGTATATTCAAATTTTAAAGTTAATTTGTGTTAAACTATTGATATTTTAAATATATTGCATGAAAATGTAGAAAAACGGTTGAATTTAGTGCAGGAATTAGTGGTGGCTGTTAAAATTACACTGCTTTTAGTGCAATTGTTAAGTCGAAATATGATTGTAAAAATATTTCTGTATTTGAAAATATCTCAAGTTTTGATTCTGCTCTTTAGTATTAGGGGATTAATTTCAATAGGTTTCTAATAATTTCAAAATCTAACGTTATTAAGCGTGACTATCATTTGTATTATCTTTCATGAGTCGATCTCCACAAGAAAAAAATTATGTGAAAAAACTAGTTATATATATGTGCGTAATTCTCAACATCATGCATGTCGAGTTCGAATCCTGTGTCTTTGAAGACCAGCTGTGGTGTAGTATAGAAACTTGGAAAGTGGTATTTCTCTGCACAGTTATTTAACCGTGATTCAAAACTAGGAGTTCCATCGCCAATAGCCCATGCGCAGCTTTTTCCCCAGTGGCGGTAAAGTTAAATGAACGTCGTTTATATTACATTTGATTTCTCCCCCCTACTTTTTGATGTGATTTATGAATTCTTTCGTAAAATAAAATCATTCAGAAAGCATCGGTGGATGTAAATTGGAAAATTTTAAATGCATGTTTAAAATAGGTTTTAATCAAGGCGAGGTCATATAAACTTGTTTGCTGTTCCAAATTTTGTCCGTCTCATAATTATTAGAAAAGTTCTAATGAAAGAATTATGATTAAAAATTTTTTCCAATAAGAATTTCTTTTAATGTTTACTTTAAATTAAAACCTGTTTCGTCATATTGCTAATTATAAATTTCTATTAAACTTTTTAGACTGGATATTATTAACTGATAGTCTTATGTTTGTTGTATTTAAAAATTATGATAGCTAAATTTCTCCTTATAAAGTTCACCGTAACGGTATTTATTTCTTTTGCAATTTTTTTAAAAAAAATAACAATTGATGATTTTTAAAACGTGGTCTTATTATTACTTTGTACTTTCTGCTATTGTCAGTACTTACCTAGTAGCACTTTAAAAATATTTAAACTAACACACAACTTGTATTAGATCTGAAAGAATAATTACTGAAGTACTCAATCATAATCCAGCGCTGGTCATTATAAGGAGGCAGAAGTTGGGTCATTGACGTCATAAACGATTTCTGTAGAATCCCGGAACGACTATCCCCTGTAATAAAAGACGAAAAGAATTTTGTTTGTTTCGACTTCGGTGGTCCACGCCCTTTCATCTGATATCATGATTCACTCGCCTACAGATGTTGTTTTCCGTGTTCAAGAAACATTTACGGCTACCAAAAAATTATACACGGACCTGATTTTCAGATGACTCTATTTTGCCAACAGTTTTGCTCTGAGACGATTAATTTAGGAATGAAAAAGCTATGTTCTTTTTTTTTATTCTAAAATTTCGGTAGTGTGGCGTTTACTTCCGTCTCTTTTGAGTTCGAATGAAGAGAAATCACTCTTCTCTTAATTGATCTCGATTGGAATACAAATTTATAGGGTAGGTAATGCCTAAGAGCGGAATTAGAATTTTCACATTTTTCGAGTAGGAATAAGTAGTTGCTGAAGGCATGTTTTAAATAGTTTTTTGTAAAACTTCCTTCTGAAAAACAATTTTTTGATATTTTATCGCTGTTTTGCCAGTAATCACGAATTTAACTTAATGACTTTAGTTCTTTGAATGATTGAATCCAAAAAAAAAAAAAATGTCTTATTTTGTAATTCTTGCCAATGAAATACTTTTAACGCGCGAAAACGCTTAAGGCAAAATATCGATTAACACAACAGCAAACTACCATGTATTTTCTTGCGTTTTTTTCCTTTTGATACGAAACGAAAATCGTTTAACGCGAGAATTCTGGGAATGAACCAAATACGGAAAACATCAGATACTTAGTAAAATGTTTGAGTAAGTTTCTGTATTGTACTGTGCTACTGTATCATCGTAAGAATTCGTTGCAGTAGATGACGATAATGTGTCCCATTATGGCAGACAAAGATGATGCAGATTCCTACGATGAAGATGAAATGAATAATACAGCTCCGTCATCCGAAATGAGGAACATCATGAAAAGTATGCGTAGTTATTTAGACACGCCTCTCCTGTGGTAAAATGAGTGTCAAAATGGATGACGTTGAACAGTTTGTTGACGGTTTGCTAAAAAGGCAATGCAAGGGAAAATATCAGTACTCTCCAAAAACTCGATGAAAGCTATGCTTTTCGAAAAACTTGAAAATTTTGCATAAAATTTCATGAAGTTATTGTTTTTTTTTGTTTGTTTTTATTAGATGCATGCATAAATATACATCTTTGTAAATAAAAAGTATTCTTTTAAACTTAATTTTTGTGTGTGTGTGTGTGAAACACGATAAAATATTTCAGCCCCCCCCCCTCAGTTTCGTGTTAAACGATTTTCACTGCATACAAAGTAGGGTGAATCGTGGTTATAGTGGCGCACACAGGGGGGGGGGGTCCTAGGGATCTGGAACCTCCACCCAAAGCCCTTGAGTTTTTTTCGATTGATAAAAACCCCTATATATAGCGTAAAATTTAATTAAGTACTTGTGATTAACAATTTATTTTATTAATTAATGCTAATTAATTCAATAATTTATTTTTTACTGTTCTTGTTAAAATCAGAAGAATCAGTTGGTGTTGTCTTGAGGTGTGATACGAGTTGGTGGACTTTCGACCTACTGGAAGGCTCGTTTCTTTCTTTTTTTTTTATAAAAAAAAATCACATCTTTTTATCGATAAAATTAAAGTTCTAAAAATAATTAGATCATTCGTTAGACGAAGAACAGAAATGACTTCTATTTTGGTAGATCTTGATATATTTTTTGATAAAGTAATTTTAATCCTATCATTGTAAATATCTACTAAGACTATTATTAATATTGGGAAGGAATTCGATTCTTGTTTCCTTAAACATGATCTGATCTTTTCGGGCCTTGAAAATCGTCCTCTCCTTCACTTTGACAAACTTCGTGTCGTGACGTCAAGCTGAAGTAATTATCGAAAAATCAGATGTGTTTCTTTTTTCTCTCATTTTTCCAAATTCCGATGTCTTATATTCTTCATGATTCACGTTGATTTTGAAGGGAATTATTGGTTTCGAATCGAATAGTTCTTCCTATCACCGCTATCTAAATATGATGAAGTATTCTGCTGTCACTGAACACATTGATCAAAATAATTTTGTAGCCCAAGTTTATAAACGTTCTTCTTTTTTTTTCTTTCTTTCTTTTCCCAGTGCGTTTGACATTTGTTTTTAATGCCTATTTCTTCATCCGATGTAGAGGTTATTAGTTCAGATACCTCGTTTCTTTGTAAATACAAATTCCACTTAATCAGATTCGTTTTTCTTTTCTGAAATTTGATAATCTCCTTTGGAATTTTTTTTCGTGTATAATTTGTGTAATTTTTTGCGAAATTTCATGTTTGAAGGGTAAAATAATTAAATTTCTTTAAAAATAGTGCTAGTGTTTACCAAAGAAGTTTGAACTATGTTCTAAATTTAAAATCGTTAAATATTTCCTTAAATTATAAAGCTTGGTAGAAATGTGTCTGTGTTTAATATCTATATATCTTAGGATTGATTTTATTTGAAAATATGAAGTTTTGTGTATAAACCAAAATTTTTATTTAACAATTAGCTATTATCTTGATAAAGCATTTTTTAAAAATTCTTGTGTACTGTGTCCTATTAGTAATAATTTCTTATTGGATAAGTTTTATAATTTTTAATGCTAAATAATTAATAATCTTAAAGAAGTCACATTCTACAACTGTCAGCATTTTTTTTACATTAAATTTTCTTTTTAGTAACAATTTTTATATGAAGGATGACTGTTATATCTTCTATGCTGTCAGAGTTTAATTGTTGAACATAAAACTACGCGCAATCGTACCTGTTACTTTTTATATTATTTTATAGATTGTATTTAATACTTAGACTTTTTTAAATATTTTCTATGTTATTTTTATTTTATTAAGGATAAATAATAATATGAACTACATTAAGATTGTAAAGATTTAAAGCTGCTAAAATGAACCCTTAATTAGTGACATTTTATGCTATTCTTTTGTATTGTAATGTTAAACTAACATTTCATTTTACTTTTTAAACAGACAAAAAAAAAAGGAGTATTTTAAAAAATACTTCAAATTAAGAAACCTATTTTAATAGAAAATTTTTCCTTTTGAAAGTTGTGTTACGAATCAACCAGCCAAATGCGGATGTGTTAACCGAATACATCCCTAGGGAAGATTTTTATCTTTCTATATATATTTGTTTTGTCTTCCGAAACTGTTTATGAATTTCTAAATGAGTTACTCAGGATTAGAGTTTTATGTGGGAATATTTTAAAATCAAATTGGAAAATTTTTCCTCTTTTCCGTAGCTATTTCACACAACTAAATCATGACCAATAACAACCTGCAAATTACGCTCTTTCAGATATCTTTATTACTACGTAACACATCCAATAATTTCTGTTTCCGCAAAACTGAATCGAAGTCCGATTCGATAGTCCTTTTACTCCTGTTAATTTTTTCTGTCCCCCCCCCCCTTTAATCTGAGTGGGAGGAGTAATCTGGATTGCCAAACACGAATAAGTCAAGTCATTACCGAGGCACTCGGAGCGAATCTAATGCAAACAGATGAGGCGGCCATTTTTAATGAGAACTCTTTGCACAACTCGAGACCTTACACCCAGTGACGACAAGGACCGGTGGCCGCGACAGGTCTCGGTTTTTGTTTTTTTACTTTTTCCTATCTGCCCCTCCCTATCGCGATCGGTGTAATCCATGTTTGGTCGCATTTATTGCTGCTATTTATCAGGAAGTTCCTGTTTTGTTCATGGATTCCTTCTCTTCGTACCGAAAAGATGATTTGATGAATCGGAACTGGAAAGTTTTAAACCCTGAGCGGTTTTTATGTGAACTATTAAATTTCCCAATGATAATGCATATTTATTTTTCAGTCCTTTAAAAACCTGGAGGGTATCGCTTTAATTTTGAATGTGTGTTAATGTGGTTTTTTGTTTTATGGAACAATTTTTTAATGAATTTGTTTTGTCTTTACTGTTCTCGTTATAATTTCCATTAGCTAAAAAATTCGTTGTTTATATAATATTTTTTTGAAATATTCTTGATGAAAATTTGACGCTGTACCTACTTACACTATAAGGTTTGCATTCTTTCCACGGTTCTTTAGTTTTTCTGTCAATGGATACATTCATTTAATCGCAATTATAAGGTGAATATGGATTCTAAACAACTTCGGGAATGTAACTGTGCTTGCAAGAAGCAAAATTGGAATAACAAAGGAAAATTGACTTATTAAACAAAGAGCAAGCCTCACAACACATCACTCATAGCCATCAAATTCTTTTGCAGAATGTTGGAATAAGTTCTTGGGATTTAAGTAAAATCCAATGTAAAAGATATATCTTCCTATTTTTATTATTTATGTTTGTATCAAGTAACATTGTTGACACGACTTCAAAGAAGAGTTTGGCCACTTGGATATTTGACTAAATTCATGTGACGTCATAATCACATGATAAATGCAAGCATGTGTATACAGCCAATCAGTTCATGATCCTCACTGTTGCCAACTTTTGCTTTTTACGGAAACTTTCTTTTATAAAGTACATATTTATTAACAATAATATAGATAAATGAAATTCGCTTGATTAAAAATATACAAATAATGTTAAAAATTTTTTTTTAAATTTAAGAATCTTTATGCGTGAATATATTTACCTAATTATGAAGTTTGAAATTTTTTCTAAATTTTACTTGTAGAACAGCAAGTATACAAGACTAATGTCAGTTTTGAATTCAGTGAAGAACACGTGATTGCATTTATCATGTGACAGTCATGAATTTAGACCAGAGGCGGGCAAATAGCAGCGCGCTAATACAGTCAGAAAATCCACTTTTAATCGAGAATTCTTTCCCTTGCTCAATTAAAGATTCGCCAAAGCGCGATTACAGAATTCCTTTATTTAAGAAAACAAAATACCTGAAAGTGTTTCTACAAAGAGATCATCTGCAGAGTTTAAAGATCTCGGGATTTAAAAAAAAAAATGAACCGTAAGTTCAATTTGGTTTGTTATACCATTACTGCTCATACTAACTTGACCGCAAGCCATTCTCAAGCTGTAGCTCCTCAGGTGCTACAGCTTGAAAATGGTTTGCAGTCAGGTTACTGTGGAAAGGAAGCGTTTAATTGCTATGCCACTGACTCATACAAATCTTTGTCAGCTGAATGAAGAAATTTGCTGGGGAATTACTCTTTATATTTTAGTCTACTTATATCTGTGAGCAAAGTTTTTTTTTTCTTTTTCTATGAAGATCAAAGAAAGTATGTATAGATACTAGTTGGCTGACATAAACTTGCCGGCTGTGATGAGAATTTCATCAAGCAGTCTCGCTTCTGATGTAAAAAAATTGAGAGAAAAGTGTGACAGATTACATTTGTCTCATTAAACTAATTGTAAAATTAAATGTGTTCGTGTGTGTGTGCAACTATAGATGTCATTAGCACAGTAAATAAATTGTATAAAACTGCCCCTATTTTTTTAATTTGTTATTTTTTATAGTGAATGCAATCATTTTAAAAAGGGGTGGCTCTCCGATATACTCCGCTCCCACAATGTGGCCTGCGAACTAAAACAAGTTGCCCACCCCTGATTTAGCCCATTATAAGTTGCAAGGGATCAAAGATGTGAATCTTTGATCCGAAAATAGGAACTGTATGACATGAAATGAAAACGACATGCGCGCGTATTCTTGTTGTCTACGATAACACAAGGCTAGGGAGATATGTTCCTCTTTTCAAGAAGAGGTTTCTGGATCGAGCGGCGTAGGTGGTGGACAGGAATGGTAAAAGGAAGCAGAAATGCGTCGTGTAATAGCAGAATAAAAAGGTGAGCGTCATCGCGAGCGGACACTTGAACGAAAATTAATCCGCACCCCTGCCCCGCGTAACAAGTGTCATCATCTTTAATTTCCGAACGAGTTGCTCCGGCGCAACGGCTCATTGCGCTAAAAACGTGCCGAGATGAGACGTCAAAAAGCAAGCGCCCCACCGATGACGTCTAATTAATGAGACTTTGCATAATAACTCAAGTGAAGAAAGAGGGAACAATAATTGTTTGGAAGCCGCCTGCATCTGAGTTTGAAAGCATCTCTCTCTCTCTCTTTCTGAAAAAGAGAAGCGGCATTTTTCATGATCTGCCACTTCTGAAGGCGGCTCTATCTTCTGGCATTGCGTTTTGTTTCATGGATCTGCGCAAAAGGACATGTGATACGCTTTTTTTCTTCTGAGCCAAAAACTATGATTGTGAATGTACAAATTGGATCGAATTTTTTCTGTGAATGTTTTCTTAAAATTTTGGATGACTTTGCCCGACGTACGACCTTGAGAGGTATGATTATAATGATTATGTCGTTTTTACTGCGTGGAGATGAAAATAGTACCTGTTCCACTCTTCATTAATTAGAGGTAAGGAGAAAGAACGACCTTGTGTCTTCCAAAAAAAAGAATAAGTTGTTTACTTGTACCTTTAACCAACACACTTTTGGTTTGTTGTAGTCCTAGCTTGTGATTTTTCAAATGAAAAAATGAATGGCCTGTTCGTAAACTGTTCAAATTCTGTATTTGTCCTCAGCTAAATAATCGCTGTGAACAAGTATTATCAACAGTGCTGTGGTAGCTATATCCAAGAATTAACTCACTTGATAGTATCTAAAAAAAGTATTTTCTTCGGATGAATGTTTAATGCAAAATCACCATTTTAATGCTTTCATTAAACCTTTTTACTTCGAATGCATAAGACATTTTGTATACTTCACATTGTGATAAAAATTTTTTTTAAAATTGCAGTTTTTAAAGTAAATGAATATTTAAATTAATTGACGACAGTGGAAAAAAGAAATCTTGATGTTCTGCAAAGATCCCCCCCCCCCCCTCGTTCCAAAAAAAAACCCTCACCAGCAATTTCCGATGATCCCGTTCTGGAGGGATTGTGACCAGTGGCACACACAAGGGGGTGTCCTAGGGGTCCGGACACCCCG
The DNA here is from genome assembly GCA_019973975.1 of Trichonephila clavata. Taxonomy (NCBI): domain Eukaryota; kingdom Metazoa; phylum Arthropoda; class Arachnida; order Araneae; family Nephilidae; genus Trichonephila; species Trichonephila clavata. The sequence continues at coordinate 94,950 of BMAO01010834.1, forward strand.
CCCCCAAAGCCCTTGAGTTTTTTTCTATTGATGATAATCCTATATAATATAACGTGAAATTTAATTAAGTACTTGCGATTAACAATTTATTTTATTAATTAATGCTAATTATTAATTCAGTAATTTATTTTCTACTGTTTTTTGTTAACAAAATCAGCAGAATCAATTGGTGTTGTCTTGAGGTATGATACGAGTTGGGGGACTTTCGACCATGCCCCCCCCCCCCGAAAAATATTTGTGTGCGCTACTGATTGTGACTCTAACCTGGCCGAACAATTGGAGTAGTTGCCTTGCTACAAAACACCAGAAAACAACTACAAACACAAATAATCTATTTAATAATTTTATTTGATTGTTCTGATTAGTTACGAAGGAACAATCCTCGTACTAATGCTTGCTGATAAAGAATTGTAGCTCTCACAAAATGCACGAAACAATATCAGTTTAATACATGATTGTTCAGTTTATACATGCATTATACAACATTTTTTTTAGATGGAACTTTTTGCAAATATTTAGGATATGCATTCCAGCATTAAAAAGAAAGATTAACAGTACGTAAATTGTGTAAGGCATTTATGTCCGCAATTTCTGTTTAAATTTGGAATATTTTAAATAAATTTTAAATAATATGACTTTTTACTAATACGCCGTGCATGAGATTATAAATATTTCTTTAACCATTGTCTTTGTGTTAACTTTTTATTTTTCTATTTGTTACAATATTTAAGGTAAACTTCGTTTTAAAATAAAGAAACTAAGATAAAAAAAAATAAAGAGATCCAAAAATGTTTTACAGTTCCTATGTTCAGAAATTCAATCGTTAATACATTTCATGAGAAAAAATTGCATTTGCGATTTTCAAGAGATATGACTTGATATTTAAGCGGGAAGGTAAGAGGAAATCTGTCGTGAACAGGGGAGAAAGTCTCCCCCCCTCCTACTCTGTACATAAGTCCCTTTTTTGCTACAGGAAGTCGTGATAATAAATTAGCTTCTTCAAAGAGTTGCTCTTTGATGAACCGCTACATACTTATTCCAATGTTTTCACTTTACAGTGATGTTACTCCTTTTGCTGAACTCGATCTACTTTTTTTTTTTATGAAAGAGATATAGTCCAAGAGAGTCTTAATTAGCGATATAAGGGGTGGATGACTGACCAATATTGAGAATGGTGGAGGAAGTTCTGATATACAGTAATACCTCGACTTTTTTCTTTCGCGAACCCGGAGTTGCCAGATTTTCAAATCTTGCTGGTTCATTTTTCCTCCATCACTGAGACTCGGGTGGAATCAGTGCCAGAGTCTAATGTAATTAGTTTTGTGATGGAAGAACTGGTCGATCTTGCCAGACAAATAAATTTAGAAGCATATAGTGAAGACGTTTAAGAACTGCTGGATTCCCACAATCAGGAGTTGACAATTGATGAACTTGTATAAATGCATGATCAAGAAAGACATTGAAGAACTTGGACCCAGTTCAATCAGAAGACCGAATGATGTTTGGAAATTTGACAGAAGGTCTCAGGGTTATTAATTTTAGAAAATACAGACCCCAACGAAGAGGGTATTTTTTCTACAAAACAAGGAATGAAAAAATATATATATCAGCATTCTACGAGGAAATTTTCAGGGTTGAACCGGCTGGCTACTTTGTTAGTTTATAACCTTCTACTTAAAAAAACTTCGATTTATAATTTTGTATTTGTTATTTTATATTCTTAAACATTTATATCCCTAAATTACTATTTTCTTTCGTCTTCGACTCCAACTAAAAATAATTTATATGCGAAATTAATCGGTTATCACTCAGTCCCACCTATCGTGTAAGTTCGGGGTATTATTGTATGTTAAATTTGAACCAGATATGCCTTTATTTTGTTCACAACTTATTCTCATGTAGGATTTATTTCAACTCATAATTATATATTTCCCCACAAGCTTCATTTCTTTATTCGTTGAATTGTGTAATATTTAAAACAAATAAGACTCGGAGTTGATTCGATTTTAACATCTAATTCAAGTCTTTTAAATTTAAAAGTTGGGGAAAAAAATTCCACTGGCAACATCTTTGTGTTAAATTTTGAAATTTGTGTGGAGCACACAAGCTGATATAATAAACACTCGCTCACATATTTCCGATGCAGGTCACAAATTCACCGACATCTTTGTTTTGTGATTTTTTTTTAATTTTTCCATAATGTATTTATTTTTATTTCCTTTTCAATTGTCACATTTTGGAAATGATTCAAATACTTACAGGCATAATTATCAACAACTATAAAATCTTCTTAATCGTTTGCAAAATCTATTATTTTATTTGGGGGAGAATTTACCTGTTCTTTTATTAATATATATATTTTTAGTCTGAAATTTTGGTGGTGACAATTCGTCATTGAATTTTTGAGAATATTCAAATCACGCCTCATTTACTTCCACATGCACTTTTTTTTTTAATAAACTCATGTCGACTATAGCTTCCATTTTCGATCAATATTTTTCATACGATGCGAAAACCGAACTTATTGTTATTTTTCAAAAGGAGTAGAAAACTTTTTCCTCAAAAGCCTTTTCGAACGTGACGCTTTCCATATCTTATTTTGAGGGGCATATTTTTTCCACGCCTTACCTAAATAAATTGAGATTTTTATTCGTCCGTCTCTGCTTTCGATTATTCGTAACAAATGTCGAAGTGGAAGGTGGGGGAAAGTATTGTTTTGTTTTCTTTTTTGAACTTCCCCGGAAAGAGACTGAATGTTTATTTTGCTCTAGACTCGCTGCAACCATAACTGTGCTACACGTAACCTCTGTGGCACCTGCTCAGATTCTGAATGGCTTTATTACGTTCGAGTTTCGGTCTTGAAATAGGACAGTGGGCATTGCACTCTCTCTCTCTCTTTTTTTTGTCTCTATTAAAGAAGACGGTAAGCAATTACAGACGAAGGGATGCCCTTTTTGGAATTTGCTGGTCTTCTTTTTTTTTTTAATTCAAGTTTTTATTGAGGAATGAAACAATTATTTTACTGCTTTTGCCCTTATCAAAAGCTTAACTAGTCTCAGGTATTTACCATATATTTTTTTTAAATTTCATATATGGTTGCTGCCATATATGAAAAACCATATATGGTTTAAAATATATGGTTGGTGCTATTTTATAAACATTGCTGGCTGAGAACAGCTCTTATATATAAAAATAATTACTTATATGAAAGTGTTTAACCATTTTTGTGATTAACCAACCTTCCCCCTTTCTGTTTATAATGCTGAGCAAAATCCTATTGAATATAATGGATAGAATATCTATAAATCCATTACAAGTAAAAGGTAACCGATCTAAAAATGTATAGCCCATGCTAAATCAGTGTACAATAGCCAAGTTATTGCCAGATTCTGGACCCAATACAAATTCAATACATAGTATTATTGGCTGAATTGTTGCACATTGCATAAAGTATAAAATTGTTTGTACTAAAATAATTATAGAGTGTGTTGGGGACATAATTCTACATAATTTTAATCTTATTTGCTAATGAAAGCCCATTAATGATTTCAAAATTTGCATCTAAATATGTAAGAAAAAATTAGGTGCTATAAATAAAATAAAGGAATTATCCCATAAACAATTTTTATTCATCAAAAGGGGAACTTAAAAAGAAGGGTCTTTTCCAAAATTTGAAAATCTTGCCTACTATTTCATCACCAATGATTAATGTATAAATGCTAAGTGCTAGTTTTAGATACACACACAAAAGAATTTATATCAAATTAAATCTACCCTAAATGTACTGTATTTTATTGCTTTTTTGTTGGTATTGTGTGTGAATATTTATATATAAAATCTATCTAATAATATTTATGATTTTGAATTTTTTATGTGAAGAGTAGTGAATATTTTGATGCAATTTATATATATAATTTTTATGGGTGATTTTTAATGATTTTTTCTTCTTGTAGAATTTTATACCTGATAATTATGAAAGAAGTACTCCTCCCTACTCTGTACCCAAATCAGTAGGATATGGAGAGCCTTACTACGTAAATGGTATGCACATTCTATTTGTTTTATTTTTTTAATCACAATTATATTTTTAAAGGATAGAAGCTAGACTTTTCATTGTAATTTCATGAGGAATCGGCATTGATATCATTTAAATTGTTGATTTCTTAATAGTTTCCTTTATAAATAAAATGTTTATAAGTTCTGAATACAACAACTCGGTTTGTATTATTGCATAATTTTGGTAAATTTGTTAAATGAAAAGGAGGGAGATGCATTGTTTTATAATCAGAAGGGGAAAAAAATTTTATTGGTTATTTAACATGTGTATATATCTTTTCTATGTAATTTATAATAATTATAATGAGTAACTTAATATGGAAAATACTTAATATGCAACATACTTAACCTGATAAATGACATGAAAAGAAAATTAAAATAATTGTTTCTAATTCTTAGTAATTACTGTAGCTCTATGTACTCCCATGATATTGTTCGATTATAAAAATCTAAACTTTCAACCATCTAGAAATTTTGTATTAATTTCTGAATATAAGAGGAAAGCAATTTTTTTAAGGATATATTTAGTTTAATGTAGGTGTTTAAATTTTTTAAAGCATAGTTTCTTATATTTGAATCATCAAAGAGTTGAGGGTTATATTTGCTGTATTCAGTAATTTGTGGCTGGAATAAAATATTAATTTTTTCTTTAAAAATGGGCCTATGATATAGTGAAATGTAAGGACTTTTTTTTTTTGAAGTAATAGAATTCTGTTATTTTTTACTAATAAGGAAATATTAGAATTATTTGATTTAATATTGTAGCCTTAGAACCCCTTCCCCCAATTAAGTAAAAAATAATAATGATAATTTTAAACAGAACGAATAAACTTCTTTTTTAATTGAGCACAATGCTCTTTTTTATCTCTAAGTTATGGTGTTTTATGGTATATAACATTTATAAAAAAAAAAAGATAATGTTGACAGTTAGATTTTCCTCAACTAGCATTTATATTTATAATTGAAACATGTATGAGGCTTTAATTAAGTTAACTTGAATATTAATTGAAATTGCATAATTCTTTTTTGGTCATTTGAAAATTGTGAAGAGAAGCAATGAAGTACTTTAAAAAAGTTATTTGTTGATTATCATTATTATTACTAAGAAACCAATATTATAGTATAAGAAATATTTTCATTTTTAAGAAGTAATACTAGTTTTCAAAATAGTTCAATTGTATATTTTCTGACATGTATAACTTTTTTGAATAAAACTTTTGAATATAGACAAAATGTTGTAAAGTTTTGAAATTATTTAAAGCATTTTGGACTGTGTACTGTTAAATGATTTTAAAATGTGAATGATACATACCAAACAAATAAGTATAAAATAAATTTAAATATGTTGTAAGTTTTATATAATGAATTACTTTTTTCCCATAGAAAATGTTCCAGATACTTGGTCTTCCAGTAACACAAGTCTCAACTCACCTAATTATAATTATCAAAATACTATGATGCCAAATCCCCCTGCTCTTAATCATATTTCTCAACCGTTTCCTACAACATATTTACCTTCTGATCTGGTAAGAATATATATAGATGGAAAAACTTACATTAGCCTTCAATGTTAAATTTGTATAATTTTTTTGTTCACTAGTATTATATTAAAATTAGATTTAAAAAAAATATAAACTGATACTTATTATTTTTATGTTAGTTCTATTTCAGATTTGTAGTATTAATATGCTCACCTATATTGTTGATTTGAAAAATTTGTAATAACTTTTAATGTTTAATTTTTACAGACTTGTAAGGCAGACCAAACAAACAGCAGTTTTTCATCTACACCATCAACTCCCATTAGTTCACCTCCACCATTAGCTTGTAAGTAACATATTTCGGTACTTATTATCAATTTTATATTAAATATTGTTTTCATTCATTTCATTTTTGCCATTGGAATCTACATCAATGATATTTTTTATGAGCTTTGAACAAACTTAAAATGTTTTTGTCTCCCATAATGGGGCTGTACATACATTATCATCTACTACAACAAATTCTTCCGATGATACAGTAGGGCAGTCTAATAATAGAGGAACTTTCTGAAACATTTCATTAAGTGTCTGGCGTTTTCTGTATTTTATCCATTCCCAGCAGGGAAATCTTTTCATGTTAAGAGGAGAAAAATTTGTGAAATTACATAGTTTGTTGGGACCGTTGTATTATTTCATGTTAACCAATGTTTTGCCTTAAGCATTTTCGTGTTAAATGTATTTCACTGTATTCATATTATTAGAAAATACATTTTTTTTTAAAAAATATATATCAAGTTTCTTTAATTTTTTGCTTAAATCAATGCAGATTTTACAGACTGCTACTGTTAAATGATTACTTAAATTTTTCTGAGTAATTAAAATGAATAAATTATTTTTTCTGAATATTTACATTTTTGGAATAATGTAGATTTTTTGACTTATGAGTATAAAAATTTTATTATGTTAATGAAGCTGTTTGTTGCTAATTTTTTCATTATTTACCTAATTTTCCCTAAATTACATTAGTTTAATGTTATTTTATTGATATATTATTGAATTTCTTTTTTAGATCTTAAGCGATAAATAAGTCAGATTTGGTTTTCTGTTTATTTTTTAAAATGTGAGTATAAATATAATTTATGCGAATTCATATATTGAGATGCCAGCTCCTTTCCACTTGCAGTGTCTTATGTGCAGAAAATTTTGAAGATATTCATATTTTAATGCTCTGATAATTTCCTATTTTTTTTCTATTTATTAATTGAATTGATCAAATATTTTCATTTGTATTGAAATATTTTAATATTTTCTAATGGACAAATTAAATAAACTTTCTAATAATGCATGTCTTATGTTTTATACTATTAAAACTTGAATTATGTGTATAATTCAATCAGTGGCACACACAGGAATTTTTCAAGGGGGTGTAGATCCAGGGTCGATAATCCACTATTCTCGTATCATACTCCAATATGCTGCCCAACATATTCTTTTAATTTTGTTGATTTTAGGGCACAAAAAATAATAAATATTAATCATTGAATAAAAAATTAGCATTAATTAATAAAATTAATTATAATAATAAATAATTACATTTTACGTACTGTATACACAGGGTTATAATCAAGGGCTTTGGGGGATCAGGACCTAGGGATCCATTCCTGCATGCACCAGTGAATTTAGTTTTTAATAGTATTACCTGCAATCTTGATTCCTAAGGCTACAAGTTTGCTATTGTTACTGTGACTATCTTATTTTTAACCTGTACTGTCTGGCTATACTATTTTTGCTTTGTTTAGATTTGTAGTGATTTAGTAAGTGTATATATATACATAAAATCATGGAAATTATTCTGTTAAAATTTAGGCACACAATGTGAAAATTTTAATTAAAATGTTTTAAATATCGTAGAATCAAACATTCAACTTTTAGAATTTTATGTTTATCGAGAAATTTTTAAAAATTAAATTGGGTATATGTATTTGGCATGTTTACATTCTAATTAAGTTGTAAAATCCAAATTGTGTGTATGTTGGCTTGAGCAGTATATCATAATGTAATCCCTATTTCTTATATTTATTTCTGAAATATAAAGTCTTGCATTTTGTTTAGAAGTCTTTATTATGTAAAATAAAAGGAATATTTTTTTAATAGCTGCTGTGCAAAATTGGCCTGGTGCTAATAATCGATTCAGTACTCAGCCTACATCATATACTGAGCTAACTAGTACTGTTGTAAGTTTGATTTCTTATTTTATTGTTCACTTTTTATGTTCAAATAAAATACAGATTTTTGTTTGCTTTTTTTAGGTATAGAAAATACAAATGTTGAAATGTGTTTAATGATTTTTTTGTGTGTGTTTTATACTAGTTAAGTATTAATTTATTTGTGTGCACGCTTACTGTACCAGTTTTTAGTATTTTCTAAAAATGATTCTGATAATTTTTTTTAAAAAAATTCTTTACTATTTTTTGTATAATGTATATTTTTATTTTGCACGCGTGTTTTGCCTTCTAACCATAGGATTAAAAAAATTTTATTTTGTATATTATGCAATCTCCAATTTAACAGCTTATTTATGGTAAAATATTTTTCAGTAATTTTGATTTAGTGTTTATTATTTGGGTTGTGGTATTTCATTAAAATATCTAGTATAGTTTTTTATATCATGCTTTATAATTGTTTAAAAATATGTTTTGTTATGCATAAAAGATGCTGTTGGAGAGTTGCTAAATGTACATATTTGATAATTTTTGTAAGTATTTTGTTTCTAATTCACAGAATCCTGGTGGAATTATCGAAGAAAGATTGGATGATGCTATAAATGTGTTAAGAAATCATGCTGAAGGTACCTCTTTGCTGCAAATGCAGAATGCTGTGCCTGTGGGATCTTCCCCTACAAATGTTAATTCATTACATTCCAATTTAGTACAGAAAAATCTACCAACTGCTTTGGAGTCTTATCCCGGATCGTTGCCAATCATGTCAATAGTATGAATTGTTGCCTATTTTTTTACATAGAAAACAAATATAATTATATTGGGAATTTTTAAACCTACATGTATGATTGTCATGAATGAAAATTCTACTCCCCTATTTTTAAATTAACCTAGCAATAATTTGATTTTGTTACTGTTTATAACAAAATTTTGATATAAAGTTCTTGTATTAAAAAGTGTAGAAACCTTATAAGAATTCTTGGTGTCTAGTTTCAATTTCTCAAAATGATCATCTTAGGATTTATAAAAATGTGCACTTCCGTCTTATGGAGGTTCTAAATATTAATAAGCATATTCCAATAAGTATACTGATATGTATCAACAGATTTATACATTTTTGGAAGTAATCAACTCAAGTTTTAAACTATTTCACTTGATCAAGGTTGTCCCCAATAGCCCTTATTTTGCTTTGAAGGGCAACTTAGCAATTACATATAGTATATTTGTGAATATAAGTTGAAAGTGCATTTTTTCTTCAAAAATTCAAAAACCCTTTTTAAGTTGCATTGGGGGGGGGGGGAGTTCAATTCACCTGCAGTTAAATTTTTAAATCTATCATTGAGTGGGTAAAAATATTTTCAACCAGTAGAATTTCCTACAACGATAGTTTTATTTCTGGTAGCCCTTTTTGAAACTAATGCATATTTTCTGTTCATTTGTTATTCTGTACTCTGTCTGTGCTAGTCTAAAATTTTGGTGTCATTTTTTATGTAGAAAGAGTTTTGTGTATGGCATATGATTGTTGACCTTTGTTTCATGCCTTGGAGAACAAATTTGTTGCATAATGATTGTATGCAGTTCGACATCCCAAATGAGAGAATTTGAATATTACAAACCGCACATTTAAAAACTCTGATTTTGAAGGATTTGTGTGTGTGTGCGTGCGTGCATGTTCAAAGAATTTTCAAAACACCCAAGTAGTTAAAAGATTAAAATTGCTTAGGCATGGGTAACAGAAAAAGGTTTTCTTTAACTAACTTTTTTCAAGATTAAGGGATTCATATGGGACCATCCCCTTCCTTGCTTTAGCTTTAAAAAAGTTTAAAAAAAATCTCAGCTTATTCATAAGAATGTATGGAAATCAATCAAAATTTTAATATAAGTATATTGATGTATTACTATTCATTAAAATAAGCAAGATTCATGATTACTGGAAAGTTTAAAATATTTTTATAATTTTTGTTCTTGCAACCTTTTTAGACATTTTTTTGTCTATTTTTTCAGCAGCAAAATGGATTATTGAATAATAGAGGAACAATGATGGGAATTCCGAATCAGACAGTGCCAACTCAACAGAGCTTCGGTAAGTATAGTTAATATTTGTGATCTCTGTACTTAAAAAAACAGTGAGTTTTTTTTTTTATGAACGCAAGTTTATGTTATGAATAAAAAAATCCAAGTCTGATTTATGCCTCTTCAATCTGGAGCCATACAGCAAGTTCCTTTATTAATATTTCCAAAAAAAATTCAAAATATTATTTTCGGTCATAATGAATTACAATCCTTTAAATTCATAAGAAATGTTATTTCTTTTAAACAGTATTTCAATATATGTAGAAGTCTAATTTTTTTTTCTATGAACATCTATTTTTTTTAAAGCTTTCATTTTTATACCCGGCGTATAACGTGCACCCGTAAATTTTTATTTTATTTTTTTTGTTACAAGTGCACGTTATATGCCAGATTTTACAATAGATATATTTCTTTAATAAAATTGATGATACAAGAGTAGTATTTTTATTCAAAGTTTTCAAAACTATAATCCAAATTAAACTTTAGCAGAACCAGAAATATATTAATAGATCCTGACTATATGTAAATTCAATATTTAAAATTTAATTTATTTATCTTAAAAAGCATCTTTATTTATGCATCTCGGCAGTTGGATGACCTAAACTCCCAGTCAGACATGAAATTTCTCCCAACACCAGTACAAAAAATGACTTGATGACCAATTTTCTCTGCGAATCAGAAAACTTGCTCTTAATTCTGTGATAGTCAAAATTTTCTCTCTGCTCCATCCCAGCAATCTTGTGTCCTGATTGGTCAGGTTCATTCATTCTGTGTGTGGGCTGTGGCCGCAATAACCTAAGGATTATGGTTCCAAACACAAGCCCAGTGTGTCTCTGGTTTGAGTCCTGGTGCCACTGAAGACCTGTTGTGCAGAGGGGGCTGGCTGATGCACATTACATCTGTTGAGCTCAAAATTCTCCCATTGGTGTGGTATGTTAGTTTGGAGGGGGGGGGGGGTGCTGGCTCAGATGTCATCCTTGTCACTTGACCAAGACTCAAGATTGGCTTTGCCAATAGCCCTTGTGTTGCTTCATAGTGCAACATAAAAAAATGCTCCCTCACTCACTCTGTATACAGCCTTGTAGTAAAAAATTCTTTTTAATTTTAACTATTTTTTATTTAATTTTTAATTTTTTTAAATTTCTTGGCAAATTATTTATGTTGCTAGTGATTGAAGCTGGTGGTTAAGAATTAAATTTTCTTACTTTAAAAAATGTGAATAAGATTGGATCATTTTAATGTAACTAATGTATATTTTAACATTTTCAGTTTCATAATTTTAAATTTAAAAATCAGAAGGAAAAAACTTTAATTGGAGAATTGTATGTGTGTGGAATAATCTTGAAAAATATTTGTCTCATTGTGTTGTGTTTAATTTTGTTGATAATTGAAAATTGTGGGTTAATTTTGTCCTTTGTTTTAGTCATTTAAAGCAAAATTCTTGTAACTATTAATATAATTCCTATATATTTTTAGTTTTGTGCATTGATACTTACTCCACTTTGTAATTTAGTTGCATCTTTAATTTAATCTCCTCAGTATATGAAAAAAAATGTAATTAAATAATTTATGTGCTTTATTTTTATGTATGGGTTCTAAAGTTATCTTTTCTCCATATAATTATAGTCCCTATTAGTACATGTGAAAGTGTGAAGATGGAGAATTTACCTGAGACCAAAGATTTGTCATGTATTCAAGGTCATGAACAGATATCTGTTCTATCCCCTGAACCTATAGTTACCCCTTCCGTTAGCAGTACTTCTACTAGGAAACCTCAATCTAGAGGTGTGAAAAGACCACGGTAAGGATTTAAAAAAAAAAAATTTTAAGTGATGGATTCTCAGGATTATATCAAATCATACTGTAATCAAATGTCAAACAATTATATATTATTTGTTATTCAATTTTTCATTAGTTATTAAAAGCAGATGATTATTTGTTATTATATCTATATTAAAGATTTTTTTTCTTTTATGTATGTTAGATTTAAAGTGTACTGTTTTTATTTTAAGAATGATTTGGATTATAAACTGGTTGTCATTAATGTTTCATAACAAAATAATTAAGATTTTTTGCATGGGTAGCTATTTGTTGTGTTTTTGTTATAATTGTAGCCATTGATCACTTCGGGACAACTATCACAAACACGTGCCATATATGACAATCTTCACATAATGTTAAAGAATAGGGACCAAATTTGGAACATTTTTAGTATAAAGTATTCCAACAGTAATATTATATTCTGGCTTCACTGTCTTATAGAGAACAATGTATTTTGCCATACTATTGATTTTTATTTAAGTTGATCACTTTTTTCTCGTATAAAATGTGCTCCGCAAATTTTCTCCTATACTGCAATGCTAAATGACCTCTCCTCTTACATGTTAAAATAAAAAATTAAATATTTATGGAATATTTTGAAATTTTAAAAGCACTATATTGTAAAGAGATGTGTGAACTACAATGGCACAAATTTTCATGAAAATTGAGACACTTTTCTGTCTGAAAATGTGCTTCACATTTAGTTTAGGCGTACATTTGATGAAGTCAGCCTTAAATGTTGATAATTTCCATTCAATGGGTATACGTGCTAGAGCATTTCTCCCTCAATGGCCGAACCTCACAAATGCATGCCATGCACTAGGAATGTTTTGAAAGCTCTATTTTTTGGCAATAGATGGCATTATATGTCCTTAAAGTTTGAGATACATATAGATTTGACTTTCTGCTCGAAATGAGAGAAATATTACTCACATGCATGTGGGTTTTTTTATAAACTTAAGGGAAAAAGAATGTGTTTTCTAATTGAATGCTTTATGACTGCTCTTGAAATAAGCACATAGGTTTTGTTTATAGCAAGGATGATAGTTTTATTTTTGGTAGAGCGTTGGGTTTGGGTTTGCCTTCTCGTTTTTAATGGAAGATTAGGCAAAAAAAAGCTTTTCTTTTCTTTCTATTTTTCTACTTTTGCAAGGTTGGAGCATCGAAAATGTTTAAGTGAACTTGGAATAGCAGAATCATTCAAAATTGATTCTGAATTAGAATCTGAGAGTAGTGATAGTGAAAAATGACATATTCTTATTTTTCTGTTTATTGCAAATTTAATAATGATGATATTTCAGACATTTGTATGCTGATTACATCAAAAGAAAATGCCTCTCTATGGTCATTAACAATAGAAAGTTTAGTTTTCGCTTGCTCACATTCCTGTAAAAAACCTCCTAAGTAACAAATAATTTATTACAAGTACAAGAATTGCAGCATAGGACTCTGTATAGATTCCTGTTTTAAAACTTTTCATACTAAAAATTGTTATGTAGATCACAGTTCAAAGATTTTATATAAATCAGTCGCAAAAAGAAAGACAGTTTTTCAAGAACAATGGAAATTTATTGTCGAAAAACAAACCTTGAAATACTGAATACAGTACTCGAATTCACTGAGTAAATCTCAAAAGGCTTTCACACCTTCTACAGTGCACAGACACAACTATCAGTGTCTAAAATACAAGCAAGAATTATTTGCAAGAACTCGCTAGTCCTATTCAACAGCTGAAGTAATAACTAATTGCTAGTTAACTCTTCATGGTCAAATCAATTTCTAGTCAAAACAGTCCTAACTCTGCAACAGTCAAAACAATACTAACTCAGTTTTGGTGAGCTACTCCCTATTTATAGGCCTCATGGATTTTTCGAGAAAAATCCGCTGGCGTCCTACATTGTGGTATTAGTTGATTTCTCCCATAATTTCCAGAAGAATTCATATGATTGTGAACTTGCCAAAAATGTCAACTTGGCTTTATCACCAAGATTCTCCAAGTTTTCATTGAATCACCGTTATAATGTAGGAAAGGGCTATGCTTATGAATATTAGTTTTAGCATAAAATAATTACAAGAGTAATATAAATGTATTACACATCCAGATATAAATTATTTACACTATTTTAAACATTCTTTACACAAAATGTGTTACCAAATTTAAAGAAACATATTTAGTTTTAACATTATACCTTTAAAGAATCATTAAATGATAAATAAATACAGACAATAAAAGTTTAAAAATTTCTACTTAAACAGAAATTTACTTAAGGAGGTTCACTCATGTGATGGCCCGTTTTTTAAGAATTTTTAGAGAATTTTTTTTTTTTTTGACAACCAGTATGGAACTTAAGCTTTTATCATTTATTTATATGTATTTTAAGAGTATGTATATAAATGTTTAGCCAAAAATAACCAATAGAGCGTGAGTTATAGCGCTCTGAACCCACCTCGAAAAAATAGACACCCACTTCCTCCACAATTCCAGCTAATTGGCTTGTCTGAAATTTTTAAAAAATTAATTGCATTTTAATCTATAATTTTAAATGCACCGAATGAACTATACTCAATTGAAAATATCAAAAATTAGATTTTGGGTAGACCTCTGAAGAAAGAGTTTCGAATTTCATGTGGTTTTTTGTTATAAAAAATAGAAATATTTCAAATTTTGGAATGATCGTAGTTCATTTGATGCGTATATATGTGCTATAAATTTGAAGTCATTCAGTCAAACCATTCTTGAGATATGATGGAGGAAAGTTTGAAAAACACAGTTTCAAGAAAAATGCATTTAAAGTTAAAGCAATAAAAATCTTAACTTATTGGCAGAGACTAAAACAAGTTCAATGAACTATTCAATAACTATCAATATTTCCTTTTAAACCTCTACAAACTTGTATGAACGTATATTTGCGTAGAAGGATCAATGGTATCAAGTCGACTGTACACAATAGGCCCAGCCTTCGATTGCCAACTCAGCACTCCAAATAGCTGGTCTTCTAACACTGGCTTCTTTATAACGACTTTGAATTTTAAAAAAATCACTTTAGCACCATATTCTCAACATGTTAAGGAAGCAAATTATGGAGAGAGAAAAAATTTTGATTTTTTGAACCTATGACAGGCGTGAACTCCCTTAACCCTTTGAAGCGCGGAAATATAAATTCACTGAATTTTTCAAAATAAAATTATAAATGCAATGTATAGAACCTAAGAACAGAGAAAAGACCTTTAAAAAAAATTACAGTACATTTCCCCTCCCCCGAGGGGGGAGGTGGTTTCACAGAAGTACCACCGCGCACATACAACATAATTCTCGGATGAACAATATATGATTTGCATCAGATTTGTAAGAATATTCTTTATATATTTTGTAATAAATTTACTAAAATATGCAATATTAAGTATTAGAACTACTTTTTAAATATTAAATAATACAAAATATAACTATAAGCTATTGAAATCAACTTCAATAGCCAGTAAAGTTTTTTTTTCATTGTTTCTTTATTATTAAATTATTAAAACATGCAATGATACTGAATTAATAAACCCCTTCCCCAAATCAATGGCAAAACCTGCATAAATTATTAGTTATTTCACTGCCTGAGTCATAGAAAATGGGGAAAAAAGGGCTATATCTCCTACGCGTATGTGCTATAAGCCGGAGAAGAAACGGACAATTTTCATGTTCTAGGTGCACGGTGGTCGCAGTCTAAAACCACCCGAAAAAATTTTGAATATGAGGCACTTCTTTTCATAATTTATCATACTAAAAATTAGTTATGCTATGAACAGCATATGCAGCCAAAATGTACATAACTTACTTTGAATTTTTGTCTATTTTTATTTGCTAAAAAAAATCTTTTTTGGAGTGTTTTAAAAATAGCTTTTAAAATGATGCATTTTTCTCACAGAAAAAGGAGTTTTTTTTTCTCACGTGCTGACATCTAGTGTCTTTTTAGAGAGTTAAAAGATATCTTTAGAACCATTGGTTTCGTTCAAATACCACTGCACGTTTAGAGGTATTTTTTAGAAAATGGGGGTTTCAGAGACATACCACCGTGCGTTAAAGCTTAAGAAAATAAAGTATGTAAATATAAAATATATAAAGCAAATTGCGTTCATATAATCTACAAAACAGTATTAAACAGCACAATAATTTTTTTTTTTATAGATTAAGGCTTAGTTACCATAAACCCTCTGGACTGTAAGCGACGCTCGTGAAAGAAACCTCCAGCCCTAGTGGTGCACACACATTTGCCTCCTTCATCCTAAAAGGGTTAATAACTGTGTACTTTAACAGTTGTATGTTGTGAAACAACTTTTTAGTAATGCAGTGTTGATTACGCTGACTTGACATAAATCTGTATTTTTTTTAAAAAATTTTACATGTTTCAAAAGATTTTGTGACTTAACTGAACAAAGTAATGACATTGTATCAAATGACTCAAAAGTTTTTTGATGAAAGACATGCTTACGCTGTTCCAGAATTTTATGATAAAATGTTTATATTTAGATATTATTGAATAATCACAATATTATTCGATTCAGGTCTGTAGCAGAAGAAGAGGATGAGTCTCCCGAAACGAAGGCCTTAAAAGATAAGGAAAGGCGACATGCGAACAATGCTAGAGAAAGGTAATATTGAAATTATAATTTTTCCTTTTAAAGTTTTTAAATCATAAAACTTTAACTTGTGATATTTTAAAGTTGAAGAAAGGGTGTTTAAGATATTTGCTTTACAACTTAAAGAGGAGGAAATAAATAACTCAAATACTACTTACTAAAAAATATTTATAAAAAAATTTGCATAGTTGCCAACCTTCATGTTTTACTTGTAAATTTAACACTTTTCACTTTTTTGTTAAAATTATTGCCATAAAAAAATTCCAGCATTAGTTAAATATCATAAAAAAATTTGTATGAATATAAAAACTAAGATAAGATTAGCATATTAAAATGACAAGAGTAGATGAGGTATAAAGAGTCAGTAACTTCACAAAGTAAGGATATTGGGGATCATTCGTTGAAATGACATAAGCTATGCAAAAAAATTAGTATATTTTATGCTCTGAGTTCATAAATATATTTTAATAATTAGAAAATAGAATACATTTACTCATGTTTTTTGCATATTTTGTGGTATGTTTCCATCTATATTTTTACCTGAAGCTCTTGTTTTATCTTACAACAACAGGAAAGTAAATTGATGTAAATTGTGAATTTCATTGCTAGTTTTAAAAATTTCAATGATATTCTCTTTTTCTTTCAACATATATTTAAATAGCTGTTGACTCATAGTTGATTCATAGGAATAGTCTCGTTTAATGTAGCCCCCCCCCCCACGCACACACTATAGCAGCTTTCTAGAACAACTCATCTTGAGCTATGTACCAAGTTTGCCTTTCTTGTGTTTTAGATTGTGGAACAATTTATTTTATTGATTGTTATGCTTCCCATGATGTCTAACAAAAGAAATATGTATTTTCAAACATAAGTAATTTTTATAAAGAAGAATTTTTGGTTGCATTAACCCTTTGTAAAATGGTGAAGTGTGTATTTTTTCTTGTAAAACATGATATTCCTTAAATTTCATCCAATTATGCTTGATCCCCTTTTTTCTGGAAGATATTTGCTATTAGTAATGATTCAGGCTACAAATCGTATTTCATTATGATCGCTTTCTTTGATCCCACTTAATGTTCAATTCGTTTAGTTGTCTTTTCGGAATCCTAAATTTGATCAGGAATTCCTCTGACGAAAATATTAGGAACTCCATGAGGAAGAATTTGAAAAAGGATGGGAAACTTTTAAAACAGTATTTGTGGCCAATAATGCAAAAAAAAAAGTTAAAGGAAAAACTAAATAAAATGGATTGCTCATGCTATTTTATAAATTTGATTTTTGTAAAAGATGCTTCTCATTTCTTGTGGGGGGGGGATGCTTATTTCATTCTGTCAACTAAAAATGGGACCAAAAGAAAATATAGAATTTAGCACTGGAAAGAAATGTGAAATCATAACTTGAAAGAATAAAAAAATTTGACTATGGCGCAAACTCATTGAAAAAATATTTCTTTCGTCTGAAGAAAACAAAATTCACTGCCTATTTTAGGGTTTGCAATCCCATACTATATTTTCAATCCCAGGATTTGTGAAAAATGCACATTAGTATGGTTGAAATTGCATAATAAAACTGAAAACATAATTCAAAAATTGGTTTAATATTATTTATTGAAAAAAAAACTTAATTTATCAAAAGCAAATAAAAATAGAACATAATGAATTCAATAAAAATCTTACAATTTGAATTCATTAAAAATTGACCCATTTAAATTAAAAAATTGATGTTTGATATTTTCCAAAATTTTATTGTAAACTTAAAACAGAATAAAAAAACCTCTATTTTATTTTCATTGAAACACTGTATTTTTTGTATGTTAAATATATTTAAAATTGATAATTGCATGGTAAAGCATTCTAAGGAAGTAGATTTTTCAAAATTAAAATTATGAAGACTGAACTGAATTTTTGTTCAAGTTCACCATCGCATGTGGTGTGTCCGGGAATGAGACTGATGATGAGCTGGCTGGTAGGGGTTGTGATCTCCCTGACCCCAGTTCCTCTGTCTTGAGCCATTCTAAAATTCATTCCCTCCACAGGGTTCAAATGAATCCGACTTGGCGAACCCCTCCTGCTCACCACTAATACGCAGCTAAGAGTCTTGGCCTATATCTGCAGTGCAGGAGATCCTGGGCTCTTCAGACAGCCTTGGCGCGCTTTGAAAGCGGTCACCTGCATCCTGTGCCCTTTGTGCAGGGGGTGGGGTGTATTGGAAACAAAAACGCACTGTCATATTAGAGACATATATTCAAACTTTAATTACAAAAACATGCAAAACCACCATCTTACACACCAGACATCATTCTTTTCTCGCTTACCAGCCAGGATCCTAAAACCTGGTCTCTGTGTATGTCCTTTAGAGGAATCTATCTGGGAACGTAGGGGAAATGGATTTCAGGAAAACCTTGTCAGTCGATATGAGCTTTTCGTTCCTAATGTCATCAACTGGTTTCCTTTTGTAATATTGTTCGCTACAGCAGTAATGTCTTTCTTTGTGTCCCTGCTTCTCCTCCTCATCTTCTGCACTGCTGGGGCATTTCCCTGGGACAGTTATTTAGAAATCTGCATAGTAATGGCTTGTGACATTATTTTGCAGAAAGGTCAAATGGACTTGGTGTAGGCTTTTCTGCTCCAAGGGGATTGGAAACAACATAAATGCAACTTTGTAATTAGGGGCACTGATATAATATACATCTGAGACTAGAAGTATAGAGAAAAAAAGGAAAAAGAAAGTTTGTAGATTTTTTTTCCTTGCATGCTGTGAATGTAACCAATGAAAATTTAGGGTCTTAATTGTTGATCTTGAGACAATTACCGAACTTTAAAAACAGTTCTGTTTAGCAAATGGAGGATCTATCTCCTGTCTTAAGAAATAATATGCATATTGAGGCCTAATAGTTATACATAGTTGGAAATATTAAAGACAATGACTAAACAGAAAAGAATGTGAAAGGGCATTTGGATTAAGTTTAATTTCTACATGTATTATAATTTTTTTATCAATATAATGCAGAATATTAGTAGTTTTACTCTGTTTTTATAAAAGTATCTTTATTGTGTTTACTAGTGTGCATTTTTTGAAGAAGACTGGAGTATTTGCCAATTATACAATATAAATAACATGAACCTTTGCTATAAACAAGTTTTTATCCCATATTCTCTTTAACACTTTTGCACCGAGTGTGTCATATATGGACCAATCTCAAACCCTCTTATTGGACTACAGGCCATTCAATGCATTTTTCTGTGAGGACGAGAACCTGTAGAACCAGTACGAAATGCAGTTCACTTATGCACCAGGCTGCTAGTGACATTGAGGGAAGATGCATTTGGGACACACCATTGTTTTCCATTGATCAGTATGTCATTGCAAAAAGGTTTAGAGATGTCTATATATTTTTTAATTTAATTTTCCTATATTGTATGCAAACTTTTTTAAAACTTTTGCAAAAAAAATGTATTTTTTCTAATTTTTTTAAATAAACTATGTTTAAAAGAAATTTACTTTGCATTAAAAAAATATCTGATTCATATGCTTTATTATAAAATGCCATGCATTATTTTCAAAAGTTGGGAGGTATGTTCTTAAGTTCATTATATTATTGGGTGCTTGTGCATTATTCCAAACATGTGGTTAAAAATTGCAAAGTTAAGAAATGCATCATAAGTAGTTATTCATTGCTATTGCTTCATGGTAACTCTACACGATTTCCAGTTATGCTTCATGTATTAATACCACTAAAGACCCTTCGTGTGGAAAGGCTGATTTGTGTTAAATCTGTCCTCACATGTCCCTGTGTTCAAAGTCTTCACATTAATGTGGAAATTAGAGAATGAAATGCCTGCTTAGATGTCATCCTCATCACTTGAATATTTTTTATTTTAATTATTATTTCTCCTTTTAGAATTTTTCATGTTTTATATTATCTTTTTTCCTTCTCCATTTAGAATTAGAGTACGAGATATTAATGACGCATTTAAAGAATTGGGTCGTATGTGCTCAAATCATTTAAACATTGAAAGAGCAACGACGAAATTAAATATTTTGTATCAAGCTGTTGATGTTATATCAAGTCTAGAAGCTCAAGTAAGAGGTATGTATTTGGTTAAATACTTAAATCCAAATATAACTTGTAACTTTCATATTTTTAAGCCCAGTGGCTGAGTAGTAGCGTATTATGTTTCCACGCCGCAGGTCCAGGGTTGAAATCTTGGCTGGGCAAGGTTAACTCAGCCTTTCATCTCTTCAAGGGGTCGATAAATGAGTACCAAGCTTGCTTGGGAAGTGGACACTAGGGATTTCGTGTCAGACTGACAACTTGACCGAAACATGGGCACATGCACTCCAACGCCTAAGGTCACGGAAACTGAGATAGACACAGTAGTACTCATAGGCTGTTGCACCACTGAGTTTAGTTCAGTTTATATTTTTTTATATTGCTGGTAAATTGTAGTATAAGCTAATCTGTAAATTGTTTAATTTTTGTATTCGTTGATTTGTTGTGAAAAATAACTCATTAAAATTGACTGGTATCTTTTCAAATATTGTATAATATATTAAAAATTTTTAAGGATTGATGGGTGCAATCTGCATTGTATGTTTTGGTGCAGATTGTTTTCTATTTTTTCTCAAAATAAATGGATCTGGGCTATTATTAAAAATTGTATTAATCAAGAGTTGTGTTGTAAGATGCTTCTCTGATCTAGTATCTTCATTATTTTTTGTGAAGCAGCTCTGAATTACTTGTGGTATGATAAGTAAAAATAATTCTGTAATATTTTTTTCTAGAAAGAAATTTGAACCCTAAAGTTGCTTGCCTTAAAAGAAGGGAGGATGAAAAGAATGATGATATGCCAAAAGGAGGATTTCCCAATGCCGATATGCAGCACCTAATTGATCCTTATTCTCAGATGATGTCCCATCCCCCTTCTCAACCAGTATGAACATTTATTTTATTATTCTGATTATTTTAATCCATAGATTTTCAGAAGATTTTTTTAAATAAAAGTAAATGTGAAATTTTTTTACTGTGAAGCTTAATTGCTATTTATTTGAGAATTAAGGACTTAATTATATCATTTTCACATGTGTGGTAAAATTGAAAATTATTTGTTTTATTTTGATCTTCTAAATTAACTTGATTTAATATGTACTAATAAAAGATAGTGTGGGTTTGTGTGTTTCAACTATTTAGGCCAAATTAAGCAGTATGCTTAAAGTGTAACAGAAAGAAAATGACACTAAATTCAAATTAACTGCTATTAACACGTTGGTAATGTCATGAAAATAATGCTTCTATTTATGAGAAATCAGAATGTACCATGTTTTTTTGCATGTCACTGTTTTTTGCCTTATGGTCCCTATGACCGACACGAACTCATCTTTGTTTTAAATGAAAAAAATCACTTTTTTAACAAAAGCTATTTGCTGAAACTATGATGAAGTGCACCTTGAAACAATATTCTCATACTTTCTTTTGAATTCCATTTTGACCAGATTTTTCATCATGACTTAACTTTGCTTCTGATAATCTTGCAAACCAGAAAACTGTATAATTTGTGATTGAAAAAATGTTTGCACACAAAAAAGATGCATCTTGAAAAGATTTTCTTATATTTCCCTCTGGTTTTCTTTAAAATTCTGTGTTGAAGTGATTTTACGTCTCATGCCATTATGGTTTAACGTTGTTTCTGATAATCTGTTCCTCACATAATTTCTTGGAGATCATATGCATATTTTATGTTATCATACTGTCCATATATGATATATATATTTCAGTTATCATTATAGTTATTTATCATTGTATGTACTCATTCTTTTGCTTTTTGCAATCAAATTATAATTTTTAATAGAAATATTGCAAAAAAGTTTTTTAATAATCTTTTAGCAACATGGTTTATTATTTGTTTCATTCAGTATTGTTGTTGGTTCTGGACTATTTCAACAGGGACCTGTTTTAGGTAGATTTTGATTTTAGTTCATACTAATTAAATTTTTTTAGTATTGAATTACATCTAATCTAATGCTATCTACAGAGATGTTAGATTGCATTGCACCCATACCTCATATAATACTAATTCAACTTTTTTCTGTTGAAGAGGCTTCCTAATATTTCTTATTTATGATAGCATTTAGTAAATCAGTTTATCATCATTATTTTTTTCTTTTGGTTTATCTATGACAGGTTATTTCACCCATAATTCCCATAACAGAAGCTTACTACTGCTATCACTTACCTGTAATAATTTTTATTTATATTTGCATTCATTCATATTTATTTACTCTTCAGCTTGCTAATTTTCTTTCTTATATTGAAATATTTGTTTTTGTTGAATTATTACTTACTTTGAGGCAAAATTGTGATTTGTTTAAAATTATTTATAGTGTGAACATTCATTTGAAAAAAATATTTTTAATTTTTGGTTATACTATTTTTTATACAGGCTTTTACCCTCCCTAAAAAATATTATAATTGCTATAATGAATTTTTGTTTTTAAAACTTAACCCATGCGAAGAACGGGCATTTCATCTAGTATAGAATATTATAAAGAGTTAAATATTAGCTTACCCTAATTTGGTAACTTATTTTAAATTATTATTAGATTGTTTCTAGAAATAATTGGCCTAGTATAAATAATTTGCCGTAAATTAATTTTAAGGTATAAAACTGGAATTTAAATCTGACATTTTATGGAAGGAAAGAGTTCTTAAGATACATGATCTTGAACTTAGGACAAGTCTTCTTGGCTGTTTGTATAATATATATTATAAATGTGAGCAATTAGATTTGTGTTCTTTATTTAAAGAATTGTTTAATGCATTTCTTTCACAATATTTTTTTTAAGAAAATTAATTAATCTCTTGTGTTATGTGCATGGGTGATAAACTTATTGGAATATATCACTTTATTTAAATGAGAAAATAAATTGAGAAGACATGTTAAGCATCTTTTATTCATAGGAGTGTTGAGTTGAATAACTGTAGTAAATTGTGACTCTCACTTAATATATGATTGACTTGATCAATTAGTCTGTGTTTACATTAGGTTTTACCAGTGAGGTAACATCATAAATGTAAATTTTTCCAGTTGTATTTATGTTTAGCAACAATAATGTGTACTAAAATGTAATCTCTTATCAAGAAAGAATGAGTAGACCTTTTTGTCTTTAATTTTGAGCATTGCTTTAATTTTTTTTTACAACTTTCATTCTGTTTAAATTTTATATTTTAATTAAAATTCCTTTTAAAATTTAAGACTGTTTATTGTATTTCCTTTCTCAGTTTTTTCTTCCTCCCACTTATACTAGGTGAATCAGCATAATCACCCTGTGTCTACTTCTCATCCTTGATTCCAGTTTCCCGGATTTCCAGTTACAGGCATTAAACTTGAAGTCCAGTTTTTTCTAATCAAGTTTAAACCAAAGAATATTTAATATTGTTGACTATGTGCCACCAGAGTTCATGAATATCTAGCAGATAACTGCTTTGCTTCCAACAATTAAAAATGTATTTTACAAGGGACATTTTTTAACCTCTAAAAGAACCATAAAGTATTGTTGCTAGAAATTACATGAAAGTATTTTTGTTTTTTTATGACAATTACTATAAAGATCTTTCGTTTGTCACGAAGATGGATGAGCTTTACAATTCTATGTTGGAAGAATGTTGCTATTAATGATGCGAGTTGGACTTGGAATATTGTTTTTGCTGGCCCTCCAAACCTAGGTGCTCTAAAAAGCTGTTGGATTTCAACACCACTGTTAGAGCAAACATTGCCATTAATGATAACTTCATAAGTCATCATTCTTCATCTTTTATTTGTATTTGTAATTTCTAATACATAGATTTTCCCTTGTTCCATGAATTCCACTAGTAATATTTTGTATGGGTTTCCCAAAACAATAGCATTAATCTTCCTCTTGGTAATAAATTGTTTGAACTTTTTTATATTGTTTGTGTTGATTTTGAATGCATCCTTACTTTTGACTGTTTTATATTCAGAGTTGCATAGTAAATAGTAGAAGCCATGTTTACTCTAGCTCAATTCAGACTTGCAAGCTGGCATCATTAGTAGGAGAGGTTAAAGTTAGAGATGCACAATCGCCCACCATGCATCTGTACCTTCTACATACAAGGGGTGATCAAATGAAAAGGCACGAAACCATAGGCCTAAGCACAACGATCCCACTGATGAACAAGCCGCAGGATTCCTTGTTCCCAGAATTCCTGTGGCTGTGACGAGACCCAGTCCTTCGCAGTGTCCTTGAGTATGTCGTCCGAGTTGAAGCGCTTCCCTTTCAGGTGTTTCTTCACTGGACCAAACACATGGAAATCGCAGGGCGACATGTCCGGACTGTAGGGCGGATGGTCCAACGTCTCCCATTTGAACTTGTCCAGTTCCATTTGTGTGACTCTGGAGAAGCGTGGACGCGCGTTATCATGGAGCAGAACCACACCCTCCATGAGCAGCCCCGGTCTTTTGTTCTTAATGGACCTGCGTAGGCGTCGGAGTGTCTCACAGTACACATCAGAGTTAATGCTTTTCTGTGCTCGCATCATTTGGACGCCGCTTTTTATAAGCCTTTGCTCTCTCCTGCGCATGCGGGCACCCGCTCATGATCCGATCCCAGTCAGTCTCCAATGGCATCCCGAGATGTCTCACTACATTCTCCCTTGGCGGAATATGCAAATATTTAACTGTTTCATTTTTATGTCGTTTCGTACCTTTTCATTTGATCACCCCTTATATATATCTGTTTGGTACTTTAAAAAAAAAATTTTTTTTAAACGTCCCATGTATATTGTGACATTTGACAGAATACAGCAGAGCTCTGGAAGCAAAATTGAAATTAATAAGGCTATCTTTCCTTAAAGTGAATTAGCATGAACTGAATTCATAACTCATTTTTAAGCAGAAAAATCTTTGCAATTTTCATATATATTCCTGAGGTTGCATATACATATATATGCTTATAATGCTGCATCTTTGAAATTCTAAAAGATTTCTATAAATGTACAGTTTTTAATTTTAAAAAAAAATCACATTAAAATTAAGAAACTTTTCTGTCTGAAAATGTGTTTCTATTTTAGTTTAAGCTTTTACATTTTGTAAAGATAGTCTTATATTGTTTGTTGTTCTCTGAAGGTATTGGAAAAAAAATTATTCTTATACACATGCATTGAAATTTGTTTATAAAGATAAATGTAAAATTTGAAATTAAGTATTGCCATTTTCATTTCGTCTGATGATTTAATTTAGTCTGATATGTTTATCATGACATATCTCCAGCGGCAAAAATTTTGTGTATTTATTCATTTTGTTTATTCATTCATACAGTATCATACATATTTAACAATATGTGAAATTTTTTATGTTGCTTTATTTCTATATCTTTTGATAATTAACCTGGAACTTGTTTTGTCTGATATTTGTATATCTGGTTTAATTTGAAAATTACTTTCTAATTCCTGTTTCTCACTAAGATGTCTATTTTATGATTCTTTATTTTGTAATTATTTCTTTAATTAATGATTATTAATTATTATTAGCAATTAATGATTAACTATTTTTAATATTCAATTTCACTTTAAATCTTTTTTAAAATATGATTTTATGATGATCCTCTTTCTATCTAAAATAAAGAAGTATGCTTATTATGTTTTTTAAAAAATATGTAGATATGACTTTTGTCAGTTTTTATTGAAGAGGCAAATTATTAATTATTATTACAACTACATTTTTGCAAGATCTTCCATTTTATGTGTAGAACTCGGTCATAATAAACTATATTCCTTTATTTTATGTATTTGTTATTATTTTCTTCATTAAATGTTGCTGCATTTGAATCAGGAGTTGAGACCAACCAATTATTCCTTCATAAAGAAACAAAAGTACTTATCCTTTCTAGGGACCATGAAGCCAAACATGACAAAATATAGAAAACATGCCAAATTCTGGCTTATAACGTTGGCGATAACCGAGTGGTCATGTGTTCATAAACTTATGGCTAGTATTTTCCAGCCATAAGTTCAATTCCTGATGCCACTTAAGACCACACATTGGGAGATGCTGATGCATAGGGAATTTATTATAAAGCTCAATGTACTGCATTGATTTGGTTTGGAAAAGGGTGCTGTGGCTCAGGTGTCAACATCATTCAAGGTTCAGAATTACATTGGGACCATAACAAAAAACCCTTTTAATGCTTAAAATGAAAAGTTAAATCAAATCTGGCTTCTAAAAAATTTGAACATTTTTGTTTGATGGTGAATTTGTCATTTTGGATAATGTCAACTATATTCATGTTATCTCAAAAAAGCAGTCGCTAACCCATGGTCCCTATAACTGGTAAGTATCAAGACAAAATGTGAATTAAAAAGTATTATACTCATGGTTGCAGCTATAACACACTCATACCTGAATTTTTTTACTAGTTTTTTTGCATTCTGTTCAAATTACTTATATATGTAAAGTATGTGTATAAGAATTGTGAACATGTCATTCTTCTTATTGGCAGCTTATAAAAACAGTATTTCATTATCTACAATAATAACTCATTCTTAAAAATTAAATTAATTATTTGAAATCATACAATCAGTTTTTATATTGCAGTTAATTGTGGCTTTTTTGTAACTGCATACCACCATTTCAAATTAATCAAAACACGTAACTTGTTAAAAGAATTTTTATGTGCTTTTAAATGAGCAGTTCTTTATAAAAAGTATAAAACTGGAATCATCATGAGTACTTTATATGGAAGCATTCTCTTGATTAACAATGAAGAGAGAAATTGAAGTCTGTGTGATATCATATTTATTAAAATATATTTAAATAAATTAGTATTTAGCAAATTTTTAAAAACACAATTTTGAAAGAGTAACTTAAATTCCTTTAGACCATTTGGTTACTCTAAATTTAAAGATATTTTTTTGTTCCTTTTTGAATTTTTTATACTTTTTATTGAAATTTGTAGGATAATTTTTAATCAAGAAAGAAATTTGGTACTTTTTTTTATGCAGTCTATATTCCGTGGACATGTGTGACTATCACAATATTTACGATAGTCTTTCAAATTCATTTGTGAGTATTTATTTTCCTTTTTTAAATTACTTATAATGTTAGCTTCTATGGAGGGGAAAAAATCTTTGGATATAATTCTAATGTGAGCTCTGGATACTTTCTCTGATCTAAAAGGAGCATTACTTGCATTTATCCATTGTATCTATTAACATCAATTAAATATCAAGATGTGCTTTAATAATATTTAGCTTGTATATAATATGAATTGTATAAGACGTAATTTTTTTCACTATTATATCATGTAATACAGTAAATTGTTCTGCAATGTTAAAATGCTTATTTTATCGTATTTTTGTATTGTCTTTTTACAATGTTTTATCATATAGATCAGTCTGTATAGGCTTATCTTGGAATATCTTTTAACAGCAGAGACTATTTCAAATAAAATTTAATTTTAGTGATGTATTTCGATGAATTCAATTGACTTTGTTCGAAATAACTGCTTTTTAACTTACTCCCATTTTAAAGAGTTAAAAAAATCTAATTCAACTTAAAATTTTAAAAATATAATTTGTAAACCAAGTGCCCCCCCCCCTTTGTATTGAAAGAATAGTCTCTGTTACATGAAGGATATTCTAGACTATTGCAACTGAATAAAATATATGGGCAGTGGGCACAGTTTCTGTTAAGCGTCCACATGCTGCCAAGCGTCTTAGTGCCAGACGTATTCGGTACTCTAGATATACAGCTAGTTTAACTCATCACAGACAGGGTAATCATATGCCTAAAGTTGGAATTACCCTTTTGTGAATACTCTTGAAAAATAAAAGTGCCATTTTTATAACATTTTGTTTCTTATTTCTTTCTATACTTCATATTCCACATGGCTTGTATATTTTTGTATTTTTTTAAATAAAACTAAGAATTAGATATTAAATTTTACAGAACATTTACAGTAATGATATTGATATAAATATATCAACTTGAATTCAAGTTATTTGTATATATTTAATGGATAATTCTTTCTCATTTTTTTTAATGTATATAGAATTCCTTCCATCCATACATAAATTTTTCATCTCGTAAAATCTTTTGAAAGCATTTCAATTTTTTTTTTATAGGAGCGATTTTCTTTTCTCATTCACTAACAAATTTCAGAATTATGTCTAAACAAAATGAATGGAGTTATTTTCAATTGGAAGTAATTGAACTTTTCAATATGTGTGTGGAGTTTGTGAAAACACATTTCAATTCTGTAGTGGAACTAATTTTGTTCTTGGCTTATAGTAAAAAACATTTAATAAATTATTCAAAAGGGAAATTTTAGTACATTTTCTGTTGCTGCAATCTTGATTCCATCCTATTTTGGTTTATTCTTTGGGTTGTCTACAACATCACACCAGAAGTTGATGCATTGACCTGGGTGCTTTTTACCAACCAAGAAACCTTTTTTAAGTTTACCAGCTAATGAAGCTGGAACCAATGGGTTTGTCATCACATTTTGAAGTACCCTAAAAAAGAATAGTCGATAACTACTTAGCATGATCCATGAAACTTTGTTATTGAAAGCTTAAAAATAAATTCAAAATGGATTAAATTAAATTTGAATTGGATTTTTCATTGATATAAAAAAGTAGCTCACAGTGGTCACAAACTTAATGATCAACAATATTCAAGCCCTACTTTCATTAAGCATTATTTATAATAGTAACATATGTTCTAAATAGGCTTAGTTCTAAAAGTACTTAGTGTGGTGGGAAAAATGATATCCTTGCAATTTGACCGTAAGTTTAAAATATGAGGATCATTAGGGTTAGTGCCTAACCTTAATGAAACAATCATTGTCATAAGAACCTGTTTATATTTTTAAATGCTGGGGAATTTTTCACTTGCATTGAGTTCACATACTTCAGAAAATTTTGAAAGAATTATAAATGTATCTACTGATGATATTGGCAAAATTAAACCACAGCAACATTTAGCATCAGACAGGAACTTGAATTAAAGCCAAGCGTCCATATTTGTTAACAAAAGCCACCACTGAAATGGCTCTCTCATTTGGTGACTTGCTGTGTCTGTAAAGGCTTAGTTGCTAATATGCAGCCCATTGGGGGGGGGGGATATTAGGCAGTATTGACAAAGTTTTCTCTCTTCATACATCTGTCATGATTTTATACAGTTAAAATGTAAAAAC
The DNA here is from genome assembly GCA_019973975.1 of Trichonephila clavata. Lineage (NCBI taxonomy): Eukaryota > Metazoa > Arthropoda > Arachnida > Araneae > Nephilidae > Trichonephila > Trichonephila clavata. The sequence goes on from BMAO01010834.1 coordinate 124,435, forward strand.
ATTAATTTTAACCTTTAATTAATGTCATTGTACCTTGTACTAGCGCTGAACTTACTTTCAAAGTATTCATCTACGAAAAAGGTATTTTTGCTGTTTCTAATGCCATCTGTCTGGTGCCAGAACGAGGCCCACGAAATTCGTGGCCAAGGAGCTAGGTGTACGCCTGTCATTAGCTTTGAGCATCATGCAGGTGACAGTACGATTTGGCTCAGTCCATACATGATAGATGGCGACTCCACTTATCTCCACCTCCACAAGACTTTTGGACCCACTGATTTAACGAGCACATACTCCTTGTGTACTCGGAGGGTATTTGGTGGCATCGGGCATTGAACCCAGACTTTTATTACATTGAAGTTCAAGTACTATTTTAATGGTTGATGTGTATATGCTTTGTGTAAACCAGTGATCTTCAAACTTTTTTAACTCATGGAACCCCTAGAACTAGAAAGTATTTTTGCGGAACCCTATTCAACACGCACGTTTAAAAGAATATATCTTAAAATAATTAATATAGATCAACATGTTATAGGTACTTTATTTACAGGCAATTGAATTAATTGTTGCATTTATTATTAAAAAATTTGAATCCTGGGATCCGTCACTTATCCATGGATTATGAATAGTAGCTGGGATAGGTGCTAACATTTTTTCACACAAACTGTTGATGTCTACGTCTATTAACTGAAATCGCATTACATATTCTGAGTTCACGTTGAAAAATATTTTTCACTGAAACACATTGTTCTGAATGACATTAAAATGTTCATAACTGTGTGTATTTTGCATGAATTTGCAACCTAAAATTTAGGAAGAGTTCTTGCTCAAATTTAGATTTTTAATGTTGAATCTATTGATATGTTGTTCCCTCTCCTTAATGTAGGAGTTTTTCCCACAAATTGAGTTTTTTTTTGGAAAATGCATCTTTCTATTTAGTTTTGTAAGACGTACTAATGAGTATAAAATTATCTCGTAAAACCTGGGATAGTAAACAAAATATTCATATAAATTAGACTTTATATATATAGTAGGTTTATATATTTATAAAGATAAAACGGTTTTAATATTTTTTTATAATATAATAAAAGTTTTAAGAAGTAAGGCAAAATATAGTTGTGTAAATAAAATTTTCAGTTTTAGTGATTTAGATGAACTTTAGATATTTATACAAACTTCGTAGAGAACGTTAATCTGTTTTTCATACATATTTATAAGTTTCTTTTTGATATTTTTATTGTGACTCATGGAACACAGTTTGAAGACCACTGATGTAAACTAATGCAGGAAAATAATTTTACTTGAAAATAGTGCTTGCTTTTTGTCCTGTAATTACAATATTATACTTTTTGTTTTAAAAGGAAAATTTTTAATATGTTCAAATTTAGAAATATTAAGTGCTCCAAAGGAATTTTTTTTTCTTTAATAAAAAAAATATTTTTCATTTACTGTCACCTTTCATCAGGATATAATTTGTGAAATCCAATTCTGAGCATTACTTGACAGTTAGAGACTTGTGTGGTAAAAAGTCTAAACCTAAAAGTATACCTAAATTTTGTCCGCTGCCAGTGCATATGAACATAAAAATTCTATATGCTTATATTGTCTTGTGACAGTTTATATTACTTAGTAGTCTTTAATAGTTTACTCAAAAAGGGAATTAAATGTGTGTATCAATGCATAAAATTATTATATAATTCTCAGATGTAACTGAATAGTATTCAGATTGATTACTTTGTTTGCTCTGCAGGTCATTGATTAAGCTGTTGGAAGAAAATAATTTAAGAAGGTCTGGCAAGTTCTTAGGAGCCCATGTTAAATGACATAAGAAAATGTACCTTTTTCCTCAGATACTACTTACTTCCCATGGATAAAATTTTTACTTCAGGTTAATGTGTACTATCAATAAAACTTTAACGAAGGGTGTTGTTTTTTTGTTTAAAATGTCCAATTTTTTTCTCTAAAATTTAGTATAAAAAAGTCTTATCTAAAAAGGTTTGCTGAATGTATCTAATTCCCTCCATTAAAATGTATAAACATGTTAAAAGTATGCTGACTGAAAATTTGATGATTATATAATAGGTAATTTTTAAGAAAAAAAGGTAGATAAAGTAAAATTTTTAATTTTTGTGCATTTACTTTTCTTGGTACTTTTCTGAAGCATTTTTCTTTACCCTCTGCTCCTGCAAAAGGCTCTTCTAATTTTCTTTTTTTTTTCAATATTTGTAAAAATTTAGCCTTTTGGAGGGGGCCTCATCTCAAGATGCTTTCATACGGCTACACAAATACTACGTGCATCTAATTTTAGGAAGTGTGGTACAGTTATAACTTGGTTCAATATCACAATATTTTAAGATAATTAATTTTACTACATGACTCGTATAGCCTTTTTTACCCCAATTTTAGTGTTATTAATTAACTCATTTGAACAAAAGACGTGTACCTATACACTTGGATATTTCCAATACACTAATTTTTCCACTTGAACATCATATGGATTTTCGCTCATCAGAAACTTATGCAAGGGAAAAGACAGGTGCTCTTAGCAGAGCTCATTTGATGCACCTCAAGGAGTAACTTCATTTAAAAAAATAAAAATACTTCTAATTATCATATTTCCTCATATCATTTTAAACAGAAATATTTGAACTCATAAAAAATATAAAAAAGTGAAAATCAATTTTTTGAAAATTCATGTTCCGGACCTTCTTAATGAACTTGCATTTTTTATTAAAATTATTGATGTTAAAGTATACCTAGATCAATACAAATTTTATCAATTTGCATTAATCTCAGGGAAAGAAAAGTGTTAAATATAATTTAAATGAGCAAATTTTCATTCGTTATATGTTGGCAATGTTCCCAAATTCTATACAATTGTTTAAAAATTTTGTTATAATAAAAGTAAATATAAATCTGTGCTACTTACATTCTACCTATTCTTCGCTCTTCACGGTCCAGAACTGACGTGTTATCCGTATATGCACATGCCACTCTTTCCAAGCACTTGTTTCTCCTCTCGGTATACCTCTGACAGCGCAAGAAAGCTTCACCCATTTCTTGTACTAAATCCTGGGAACCAGTTCTGGCTATAAAATCCTGCACTTCTATAAATAACTGCAATCGTCTTTCTAAATCGGGTCTTGAACGGAAATTTTGAGATAACTGCCTTTTACGTCTCTTGCCTCCAGCAATGGTGCTCACAGAGGTTAGCCCTCCATTTGCCACCCAAGGTATCATTGCCTGAGTGGCTAAAATTGGACCAAAAACAGCCAGAAGTATCAAAGGTGCCATCAAAATAAACAATGTTTTTGCTTCTTTTCCTTTCTTCAACAAACCGGCTCCTGCCACTTGGCCTAATCCTAGACCACCGCCAGAGTTACCATGCCCAGTTGGGAAGATGTCCCAGCCGAAGTTTTGGTCATTTCCGAAATCGTGTTTCTTCAGCACGCCGAAATCGGTCCCATGATGATCCATATGATGTACCTGATGATCTTGATGGGGCATTATTCTGAAGACTTTGACGTCTGGAATCGAAGCTGATTGCTTTTGGTGGTTTTCAAAATCCATTAGGTGTGAATTTCGATAAGTTGAACCGGGAAATTGATTTCCATTAGCGTTTCTGGACAAGAATTCTTCATAATTGTGGAAATATTCTTGTGGTGGTTGTATGTAGTGAGGATGTTCCACGATCTTGGAAGCTTCGCTAATTAATGTTGACTTTGCATTGGCAGAGGTTAGATTATGTAGTTGATACAAATGGGATTCTAGAATGTACAAAAAAAGTTTTTTTAACCTATGAATTATTTTCGATGTTTACTCAACATTAAAATAAGTTGTGTACAGGAAACACCATTTCAACCATCCACTTATTTTTACCAGACGTTTCCCTAATTCCGTAATCAAGACATTAGTGTAGAAGTACATATAATGTCGACAGTTGAAGTAAATCATAATTTTAGAGAGCTTATTTTAAAATATATTCAACAAAATGTCATTTCATCTTATAAACGAAATCGTCTGTAGATGAACTCTAGCCATTAAGGGTAGAATCTTAAACCAGGACAGTGAAATCGCGAGTCGTGTTCCGTTATTTAATTTCGGTACTTACATATTATACCATTGACTAATTTCATCAAATCAAGACATCGCAATATGGAGCCAATAGTGGTAATCGTTCCCACGCATTTTCGAACATTATAATGACAATACTTAGTGACATTATTTTAATTGGGGACGTATTTTGATTTTGCGAAACTGGTCGACAGTATAATACATAAGTACTATTAATATCGAATATTGCGAGCTCAGCTGCAAGTTAAATAGAAAACTGAGCCTCTAAATTCCTTCGCAGTAAAATGTAACCAGCTCGGGGTATCGTTTTTTTCATTCGACAATGATCGAGAATTATGGGTTGCCTCGCTAATATAAATCTAATCTTTTCTTAAGAAATTAATTTTGGAAAGAAACTTATTTTTCATATCGGAAAAAATTCTTACCCAGGTTTGTTGCTTCACAAATGAACTTTGTCAGACAAAGAATAAACAAGCAGCCGTAAATTCTATTCATCTTTCTCCTGTAAGTGTGAAAAAAGAAATCGTTATTTTAAAATGTTAATTTACTTTTATTTTACAATGTATTTGGCAATTTACTCAATTTGCAGCATTCAAAAAAAGTTTTTCTTTAAATTCTTTTCAGAGAAATATAAATAAAATGTGCATATAATTGCCTTGGCTTTGCTGAAAAACTCACTATAATTGAATTCTAAATAATTAAAAGGACTTCACTATTGTTTAACAAGTAATATAAAAAAAATTTAAGTCAATTCTTACTTTGAATGGATGAATAGAACGTATTTTATTAACATTTGAACAAGATATATATATACTAGCTGACCCGGCCCGGCGTTGCACGGGCTTTTACCGAGGGTATAACTTAATCCCCATGTTAATTTCCTCCTTTCTTTCTGACGCCAGCATTTTTGTGTGGGTGTGACGCGCACGATGTGAGTGTATGGCCCGTGAGTGCGTGTCATGGCTTTCTCGTTTAACATTTTCCCTTCCCTTCACAAAATCAGCACTTCCAATATTGTTTCTCGAAATTACTTTTACTTTGTTTCTTTCCTCTCCGCTTAGCACGGGCTTTTACCAGTGAATAACTTAATCCCCATGGGAATTTCCTGTTTCCCTCAGGACGATAGCACTTATGTATGTGTATGCGCGATGTGAGTGATTTCTTTAACTATGACATTAAAATTCCCTTTTTCGAAATTTGTTCTTGCGTTGGTGTGGTGTGGTACTTAGGTGTCGTCCTCGTCACTTGACCATGGTTGAAATTTTCGAGGTCCGTCGCTAAAAACCCGCGAACAGTGCGAATTTATAAATCACTCACTCACTTTACAATTCTTTCGTTGCAATTTTTTAGTCACCGGAAACGAAAATGTTGCCTTTTTAAAAATAGTATGTTGAAAAAAGACAGAAAAGTAGAAATTTTTCAAATTACAAAATTTTACTACTATTTTAAATCTTGAAGTAAAATTGTGAGGATATTTTGCAATGTTCGATACACGGGAAAAAAGTTTCATGCAATTATCTTTATAAAAGAAGAAATTATTAAATGATTGTTTTAAGCATTTTGAGAGTTTTGTTAAAATTTGTTCAAAAAAGTTTTTGGCTTTTTATTTTTTAAATCACTGATTCTAAAAGTTTTAAAAATCATTTTTATTTAAACGCAACGATTTTGATTCATTTTTAGAAAAACATAAAATATGCAAAATATCATTGTTTTGTATAAAAAAAAGTTTTTTTTACAAAATTCTTTTAAAAGAAGATAGTTTTCGGCATTTTATTTTTGTAATCACTGATTCTAAATGATCAATGAACTTTTTAAAAATCATTTTCTTTTAAATTCATCTATATTTATTCATTTTAGAAGAAATCATAAAATGCAAAACAAAATTATTTTATACTAATATTGATTAAAAATATTCATTTAGCAATTAATTGTGACATGCCAATTTAGTGAGTTTTGATATATTAATAACACGCAATTAATAATGAAGAATTTTTTATTTGAACATACCTTTTATTTTTTTCTAAGAAAGTCATGCTTATTTAACTGAATAATTCAAAAAAAAAAAATTCGAAATGGGCAATTTTTGCGTTTTTATTATGAAATTATTTGTAAAAAAATATTTATACATTAGGCATTATTTTAAAGTAAGCTATAAGTTTTATGAAAGAGAACAAAAATTTTGATGCTGATAAATATTTTAAATGAGTCTCAGAAATGTATTGAATACATTTTGTCATCTTAATCTAATATCTATAATGATTTAATTTTGAAAATTATCTAAAGAAAAAATGACGAAAATTGTGTGAAGCAAAAATAACTTTTTCACTAGAATTTTTTTTTACTCGCCAAATTTTCTGATTTCCCCCTGTTTAAGGCAGAACTTTTTAGTGTAACCCTTGAGTTAGATGCGGTCGACGGTGAAACAGTTCAAAGGTCTTTGGCGCAAAACTATTTTTCGACTCCAAGGTTTGGCTAACTGTAAAATCGCGTATTTTTTTTATTTTTAGGGCATAATTTCTAACTTAATGCTTTCAAACTTCACAAATTGCAAAAATAAAGTACTTTTAAATAAAAAAAAAATACTGTTTAAATTATTTCTACGGTTTTTTACGAAAATCACACAAAAAAAAAACGTAATTTTTAAGCAATTTTTTCAATCCTTGTACAGATTACGGATAATATTATTTTACACACGGAAATTAAGTTTCGTGTGATTATCCTCATAAATGACAAAGTTATTCAATGTTAAGTTAAAATTTTGAGTATTTTTTGAAAAATCTTTTAAAAAAAGTTTTGGGAATTTTATTTTTTAAATGACTGGATCTAAAAGAGAAAGGCTTGAAGTTATTTAGTGTAGAATATCGTTTTAATAACACGAAAACAAATTCATACGCAACAATTTAGAAATAATTTGCATAAAAACGCATCAGTTTTAACCCTTTTTTTAAAAATTCTTAAAAAATAGAAATTATTTTGCAAAAAAAAATTATACCGTATTGTGGCGAAATAAATTATCTTTCCGATTCTGTAATTATTTTTTGTCTGATTTCAACAGTAAAATTTGGATGGTAATTTTAATATGGTGGAAAACGTCGGATCACCCCTCGGCCGAAACTGAATGGAAGTTCTGCCAAGTAAACAATCCGCAGGAGTAAAACAATTAGGCGTTTTAAGGTTTTTAATTAATATCTTTTCAACTAATAGCAATATCGGAATGAAAAATAGTTTACGTCCTATTCTCAGACCAACTGACTATACGCACAAAATTTCATAAGAATCGGTCAAGTTGTTTCGGAGGGGTTTGGTTACAAATACTGTGACAGGAGAATTTTATATATTAGATATAGGGAGAGAGTGAACTAAAATAGTAGGAATTGAAAAAAGAGCATAATTTGTGTGTGTCTGCATTGTTGTAACAAAGAACACCCAGTTTGGCTGAAAACCCGGTTTTCGACGCCAATTTTGTCGTTATTTTAACAGTTACATTACAACAATGGTGACAAATTTAACGTATGCGTCGAAAACCGGTAATTAAATTAATTAATATTTTAAAAAAATACTGTATAACATTCAAGTGTCATCCACTACAAGTTTAAAAAAATTTATTTGAACTTGATTGTGGATGAATAAAAAGCATTTTATTAACGATTGAAAATTTGAACAAGATAAATTATATATCTAGAGAGAGTGAGCTAATAGTAGGAATTGAGAAAATTGATGATCAATTAATTGTAAATCAGTAATTCTTGAATTGTCCTTCCAAATTATCTCTTGGCGTATTTTTTATTCCTGTCTGACTATTTTCTGATTTTATCAAATGGTTCAGATTCCGTTGAGTCTGAGCACAAATGAGGATCCTCTATGTAGAGAAACTTACACACATTCAGTGTGTTGAGATAAAAAAAGCCTCCCATTGACGGGGTGTGGATGCTCGGAGAGAGGGTGACGTTTTCGTCAACTGAACTGAACTCAGTGACCATGTTCACCCCCAGTGTTCAGTTCCCAATCAAGCTTGGTACTCATTTTATCGACCCACTAAAGGGATGAAAGGCTGAGTCGAGCTTGCCCAGCCTGGGATTTGAACCCCAGGCCTGTGGTGTGGAAGCGCTATACGCTACCACCCCAGCCACTTGGCTCGTCAACTGACATTGCTTCAAAATAGCAAAGTTCGTCACCAATAGCCCTCACGTTGCAATTTAGGTACTTCAAGTCATCTATAAATGGTAATTTTCTGCTGTAGTAATATTTCGAATCGAACTAAATTATTAATTGACACGGAACTATTGTTGGTTTTATCATTGATTGATTATTTAGCCATTATTAAATTAATTTATTATTCATAAGTTTAAACACATGAATATTTACCCTGCCTGCAATAATGTTTATATATTTTTGCTACGAAGGAAAATAAACATCTTGTGCGATAATTTCGGATTACATTTTCTCCAAGATGCCTTAAAATATTATCTGAACAGAAATGAGGATAATAAAAGTTTTTATAGATTCTTGATAATTACTACGATTATAATTTCTTTCTGAAATTATTTACCATTGAGTTTAGAAAGTTCTCGAACGGAGTCTCTCGATTTAGCTGGTTGCTCACAGAATTATTAAGTTTTCTCTGAGTATAATAATTATGAAAGCACAATACTTCTGTAGGGACATTAATTTATTTATAACTAGCTGAATATGTACTAATATGCAATTTCCATTCCAGAAATGAAGGTGTGATGATTGACTATCCATGTACGTAGTTCCTTCCTTCCTCAGGGGCTCGACAGCCCAGGGTGGGCCTTGGCCTTCTCCAGGTCAGCCTTCTTACTAGTATCCTCCAATTTTTAGTTCTCAAAACTATGAGATCTTTTTCTAGACCAAGGATGGGCGGACTTTTCGAGGGTACGGGCTACTTCTAAGGTGTTGCGGTCCACCCAGTAGTGTAGGTGTGGCCATTCTGGATTAAAATTGTATATTTTCTTTTCACAACACTTGTTTTCGGCATTTTACTCTTTTAAAATGTAACAAATTACTATTTTTACAATAAATAAATAAAATAAAAAATAAGTAACGCAAAACTGCCGACTATGAGCGACTGCTAGGCCGTGGAGCGTGGACGTATCCAATGCAGGGAACATGCTTGAACCAAAGAATCTGAAACCGACAAATACTTACATTTGTTTTCTGCTACGTCTCATGCCGTCATGGGATATAACACCAACACGAGAACGCAATCCCGTGAACACGTGGGATGAAGGACTGAAATTGGATTGATCGCGGGTAACAGCGCGCGTGCGCGCGCTTATACCCAGTAGAATGGGCGGAAAAGTTCGACCATGAAGGAGTCAAAAAACAAATGAAGATTCCCCCGGGGTGGGGGGAGGAGGAAGTACTCCCAAACGAGGCAGCCCGCAAGAGCGGCGCGTGTCGGTGGAAGAGAAGGGGAAAAGCTGATTCTCCCCTTCAGTCGGCGTGTAGGGAAAAATTCATTTTTCGGCTGGAGTCTCAGAGATCACTTCTTTCCCCTACAATGGCAGTGAACGTGTTAAGCATCATCGTGCGCCTTCGAAGTAGTTACATGTGTCACCTACACAATTAGCTAATCATTTGCTTAAGTAAACATACTCGCATCAACTGTGAAACGACGATTCTCTGGGCTTGCTGGTGTCGGTGTTTTATAAACATGTTTCTTGTAGTATGCACGTCGTAGGTCTTATTAAAGGCATTCACCCCAAAATGTCTTGGCGGTCCACCATTCGATCACGATCGACTTAATGCCCACTCCTGTTCTAGACCATCAATCCATCTTAGATTTGGCCTGCCTTTTCTCCGTGTACCAATTGGTTGGGCATTGAAGACTTTTAGTGGTACAATCTTCGTCTATTCTGACAAAGTGGTCTGCCCAATTCGTTGTATTTTGATGAAGTTAACGATGTCAGATTCTTTGTATGAGGGATAGAGCTCGAAATTTGATCTTTGCCATTTTCTTGATTTCCTCCAAAAATAAATCTTAAAATCTATGTGTTTAGGAAAAAAACACACAAAAAAAGATTTACAATATTAGCTAAGCTACTTTTTAGTTGTATTTTTTGGGGGTAGGGGACTTTTTACAAGATTTTTTAATTTATTTTTATTCTTTACATTAATTTAATCTATTTTTCAGTACTTTTAAGTTACGCATCAAACTTTTAAAATTTCAAATCCTTTCTGCTATTGATCAACAGCAAAGTATCTCGCAATCACTCTAAAGGCCTTATTACACGTACAGGTTTGGTGCAATTTTTGTTCCAATTCGTGCAATTTTTACTCCGTTGCCATAGCAATGGCTTTAGAACAACTTTTTGCCAGTGAACTGAGAAAGTTGCTCTAAATGAAAGTTGCTTGAAATTCCAGCCAATGGGGTTCTTCGGCGCCCTACGTCATAAACAAGATGGCGGTAACGGTGGTAACTTCGCATGAAATATAGCGTAATATATTTTAATGATGTGCAATATTTTAACGGCGTATAATATTTTAAACAGAATGATGCTCCATTTCTGTTTACCCCCATAAACAAAAGCGCGAGCGAAATAAAAGAAATAATATTGGATGTTTGTTTTCGAAGCAGAAAAATCAGCGAGTAATGTTTCAATGTGGAGAAAGAACGTGGCTGATGTCAGAGCATGTCGTTTTGTTTACGGTAACCTTTCCCCCTCAGATTGGCGAAAAGTTGGGCCAAAAAAATGCACGTGTGATAGTCTCAATTGGAGCTTCCCGACAGGTTTACGTTTTCCATCCATTGCCCTAACCAGTATTTCATTAAAAAAGTTTTTTTAAATATTTACAACTGTTTGTCAAATTAAATCTATTGTTGTTTATTTTGAAGGTTATTTTTCATTTTCTGTAACAAGTATAATGAATGAATTTATTGCGCATTCATTTAGAGATTTTAAAAAAAGAAACATATATTTCGATAGATAAGCTGTAATATTTCAGTATCCGTTTACGTAAAAAGTAAAAAAATGTCTGTACTCATATTAGGATTCATCTAATAAGTGTACATTATATATTATTGATTAAATATTCTTCAATACTTCTGTGTTTTATCTCCACAGCATCAAATATAGTTATTTTTTACGCTGAACACAAATAAAATCTATAGAATAAAAACAAGATAATTAACTCATACATGCATATGGCCAAATAGCCCAAGCACGCGATTTTAAAAATATGTATCCGGTTTTTGAAGCCTCATTATCGTAAATTTTCCATTTAGGCATAAAATTCATCATTAATACGAAAACAACCTACTTATTCTATTTTTTTCCGTAAATATTTTTCGATATCTTCATTATCATTTTTTAAAGTAAAAAAATAAATACAAAATGCTAGCTCTTTTGTTAGGAAATATAAACAATATTATTTTGTTGACAATATTTTCCATGTATTGAAAAAATACTATAAAAAAGTAACACATATTTTACTAGATAACAAAATAGCCGTATTGATTACCTGCCTATTTTTTTAGTAGAAACATAAAACAATTTTATACTTAAAATTTCTTAAAAGAAAATCGATATAGTCATAAAAGTAATTATAACACAGAAAATGAATATATACATTTCTCGACCCTATAGTCAATAAAATTGTATAAATTTCCTCAAAACACTTTTTACGCAACATAAATTAAAAGAATCGATTTAAAGTATGTAAACCCAACACAGATTATCAATGTAGAAGTATGCAATGGCATTTATATAAGAAAAAGAAATTATATGACTAAAATTTTAACATTAATTCCAGTTTGGTATTAATGTTAACAAGACCAATCATTTCAAAATTGTGAGTTTTATTTTAAAGGGAATATTAATTTAAATGTAAGGGTGCATTTTGTTAAAACTAACAATTTTTGTGTAGCCAGAATTTTTGTATTTTAGAGTAATAGAATGGGTAAAGTAAGAGAGAGAGTGTGTGAATTGAAAATATATTTTTATAGAATTTTTTTTCAATTTATGGAAATACTAGCTGCGTTAAAATTACTTTGGTCTTTATTCCCCCCCCCCTCCTCCTCCTAAAGAATAAAAATGAATTTAAGAAAATCAAATAATTAAATGGAGATTTTTTTAAAAAAATTATCGTTTGCTTTTCGAATATTTTCAGCATAAATGATTCGAAATCAGTACAAGTTTTGAAGAAAAAAAGCTCATTAGAATAAATATTCATATTACATAATAGCAGTTTTAAAATCTTTTTTTTTTATTTCGTTAATTTAACCATGTATATAAATATTTAAAACTTGCAACCGAAATTGACTTACAATTGTAGGGAAGTATAAATAGCATATCTACCTTATTAAATTTAGAGTAACATTTTTGTTCGAAATGTTTTAAGTAGAATAATTAAAAACGAAAAATATTATTTGCTAACTGGAATATTCTATGATCCACGCTTACAATTTTTCTCTTTCCCGCCAAAATATCTCTAAAATTAACGTTAAAATTCAGATAAAAATTTCAGCCTTATTTTAAGCTAATAATTTATTTATTTATTTTATGCAGAATAAGGAATTCAAGAAATGATTGAAAGTAAATTTATTCAGAAATATAGGTTAATTGTCTCGTAAAACATCTCCAGTTTTCCTTAGAAACAAAGACAATATTTCTGAGATCATAAGCTAATATTGAAAGCATATATTATTTAAATATTTCTGAACAAACAGAAATAGCGGTAACTGATATTGTATTTTTTATCCAAAATGAAACCTTATCAAAATAAATTTTTTAAGATATTTTTTTCATTCCTATCAATATCACATACAATGGACCCCAAAAGTGTTCGTACACTTGCAATTTCCTATAAAATTTAATATTTTCGACTAATAAAAATTAATATATTGTAATTGTAATTTTTTATGATATCTGCAAATTGTTTTTAATAGAATGATATAGTTATTTTTTTAAAAATGATATAACTATTTTTTTAAAAAATAAATCAAAAAGCTATTGAAAAATTGCGCCACAAAAGTCTTCGTACACCTAACAAAAATCTCAACTTAGCTTTAAATACTGTATTTCTTTCTTACTTTAATACTTAGTAGGATATCTTTTAGTGTCCAGAATAACTTTTAAATGTTTTGGTATAGATTTAATCAGTTTTTTTTTTTTTTTTTTTTTTTTTTGTAATTTCTGCATCGGGTTTCCTCCTTGCTTCTGTTATTATTGTTTTTACTTCCCATTATGTGTTTATATGTCATGTTTTCTCTTTTTTAAAATCAAATTCTCACACCAAATATGTTCTACTGGGCTAAATAAACTGATTGAGGAGGTGTTTTCAGAATTTTGAGGCAGTTCTTGAGACCCCAGTGGCATACATTGAGAGAAATGCGCTTGGTGTCATTATCTTGTTAAAAAAGGAAGTGGTCTCCAATATCCAAATTTTGGGTGGATAATTTAAAATTCCTCTTAAATATTTAAAAAGAGCTCATGATTCACATTACCATAAAAAAAAACCAAATTATCTAATTTTTAAGTCGATTTACACCCCCCACGCAAGAACTTCTCCGCCTCCATGCTTTAGCATGGAGGTGGAGGAGTTCTTGTTCCACATAAATTCATGGGATTAAATTCCTCATTTTTTCATTTACAAACTATAATATGCCCATCAGAACCAAAATTTTTTAATTTTCCGTCATCCCAATCAATTAGCTGTCAATTTTGAATTTTCTGAAACTTAATCCCAAGAATCAAATTAGATCAATGAACCATGGAGATGGAAGTGTTCTTGCGTGGAGGTGTAAATCGGCCTCAAAATTAGGTAATTTCGTACTTTTTTATGGTATTGTGAATCATCAGCTCTATTTAAATATTTTAAAGTGAAATTGTAAATTATTCGCCGAAAATTTGGATATTGGAGACTACTTCATTTTTTAACAGGATAATGATGCCAAGCGTACACCACTGGTGTCTCTATAACTGTCCAAAATTCTGAAAAAACCTCCTCAATCAGTTTATTTAGTCCATTAGAACATTTTTGGTGAGAATTTGATTTTAAAAAAAAGAAAATATCATATATAAACACATAATGGGAAGTAAAAACAATAATAACAGAAGCATGGAGGAAAGCCGATGCAGAAATTACAAAAAGCTGATTAAATCTATACCAAAACATTTAAAAGTTATTGTGGACACTAAAAGTTCTCCAACTAAGTACTAAAGTAAGAAAGAAATACAATATTTAAAGCTAAGTTGAGATTTTTGTTAGGTGTACGAAGACTTTTGTGGCATAATTTTTCAATAGCTTTTTGATTATTAATTTTTAAAAAAAATAGTTATATCATTTTTAAAAAAATAATTATGTCATTCTATTAAAAACAATTTTTAGATATCATAAAAAAATTACATTTACAATACATTAATTTTTATTAGTCGAAAACATTAAATTTTATAGGAAATTGCAAGTGTACGAACTCTTTTGGGATACACTGTATATATATATACTACAAATAATTTCCTGAATTGAATATATTGCCAAAATTGTGTTCACCTTGTAGTAACAAATTTTCGATCTCTTTAGATTAAATTTAGCAATAAAATATATTCCGGTTATGAAAACAATAGAATTATCTTATATTCTACCTCGATGAAATTCTACATATATACTTGTACTTTCTCTTAATGTCAAACTTAATAAATATAAAAATCAATCAATTATTATCATGGAAAATATGCAATTTTTTCGAAGACAATTTTCCAATACTACTAATTTTTACAAGGTATATTAATGTTTTTTTTTAATAACTGCATTCTGGGAATTTAAATGAACTTCTCAATTAATTATACAAAATTTTATAATCCTTATCACTTCTAAAAAACAAGTTACGTTACCTGTTGAAATGAAGTTTACTTATAAAATCGTCTGCAAATTTGAATCTTCTGAGAGAGAATTTCCTTATTCCATTTCGCTCGCACTTTAAGAAACTTCTGAATGGCAACGAGATTTCGCTCGTTATATATGATTCGAAAACAATGTAAAAGCAGAAGAAACAGAGTATTTCAGGGACAAAAGACATCCGATTGCATTCTCAAAGTGTTAGAGGCGTTGTCGAAAATTTCTCGATCACCCATAACAGCGATCGTCTTAGACGGTCCATTAAATTTCGGGTGGAACGGAACTTTTCAAAAATGTTTCACGATGTCATTGATACATTTCATTGAAAGAACGGGTCATACTTGACAATTGTGCGCCATATGTGGGTTAAAAATTATGAGAGTATGAAGTAGAAATATATGGTACAGTTTCAGTTTTGGCTATTGCAGAAATTTTCTGAGAGAAACTGGACAATATTATAATGACTAAAATACATCGTATTATACAATGCATTCCTTTTTTATATAAAAATGTAATTTAGTTTTTAAAAAAATTATATTTGTTAGAAAATTACTATTAATTCAATTATCTGTAATAGTTAGAGGACATTTACCTTATAATAGACACACTATATCTGAAAATATAAATTTATTATATTTTCATTTTGTCAAAACTCTGATTACTTTTTATAGTTTATGCTGATTGTAACACGTATAAAATACTGGAATAAAATTTCCGGAAATATTCGCTAAATGTAAGTGGTAGCAGAAATGTAGTTACAGAATAAAAAACAAATTTATTAATTTATCTATACATCTTTTTTATATTGCAGTGAGAAAAGCATTATTCAAATTCTTTCTCTCTGTAAATATTAAATAATGCCGTTGAATATATTTCTTCTTTGACCATTATTAAAAATCTAGTTTGCCGTCAAAATGATGCATCTCTAAGCGTGTCTTTCAGAATTATACTCTTTCACTTTATCGTCATTAGACCTAAACTTTTAACTAAGAAACTTATAGATCGAATCTCGATATATTTTATTGGTAAGATTCTTTAAATCTTTTTTTTTTTATCTTTACAATATCAGAGATAGGATTTCAAAGTAATAGTTTTCTCTTCTTCAGAGGAAAATAAATTTAAGTTATGATCGAAAACTTTGAATAAAATTGTAATAGTTTTGCAAAAAAAATCTCTCCCACACACATACCTCTTTCCTTTCAAAACATTATTATAAATGTCTTTTTTTTTTTCAATACACCTAGATTCATTTAAATTGGAAATTAAGAGAAAACATCAATTCCTTAATGTCCACATTATAATTAATCCAAGATAAATCTCCTCAATCGAATTCGACTAGAAAAATTCAATGCAGAAACAAATGCATTACAGGGGCCACAAAAGTGTTCGTACACTTGCAATTTTCTATAAAATTTAACGTTTTCGACTAATAATTCATATATCAGAATTGGTTTTTTTATGATGTTAATGGAATAACATAATCTGCTTCTGTAACTGTCCCAAATTCTACAAAACCTCCTAAATCGCATTAAGCCTAGTAGGACATATTTCGTGAGCATGACATATAAAAAACAAAATGTGAAATGAAAATAATAAACACAAAAGAATAGAGGAACATCGATGAAGAAATTACAGAAAACTGATGAAATATATACCAAGGCGTCTAAAAGTTATCGCGGATGCTAAAATATATCCTACTAAATTTTTAATTAAGAAAAAAACATAATATTTAAAGCCATGTTTCGGAAAAAGCTATTAGATTTTTTTAAGTGTACAAAGACTTTTGTAGCGTAATTTTTTAGTAGTTTTTTGATTATTAATTTTTAAAAATAATAGTTATATTATGTTTTAAAAACTGGCTATGTTATGCCATTAAGAACAATTGTAGATAGCCTAAAAAATTACAATTTTGATATATTAATTTTTTTTTAGTTAAAAACATTTAATTTTATAGAAAACAGCCAGTGTACGAACACTTTTGTGGTCCACTGTATATACCAGAAAATTGATCTGAAAGTCATATTATACCCACATCAATCTCAGGTTCAAGCATAAATGAGGGCCCGTTTATATTTAATATATTCTTATATAAAATTTGAATATTAAATCTTGAAATGCTCCTGAAAAAACTAAACCTTAATCGCTAGAATCCCATTTCCGATTTATGACTCTCTTCGTGTATCAGTCTTGGAATTATATCTTTCATTCAGGAGATCATTGTGAAATATTGCAGCCAAAGTTATTTCACGGACGCCTTTTAGGCTTATAATCAACTCAAATGACCAAAAAATCTCCAGATGAATAATAATGCCTGGAAATTATATGAAGACTAAATACATATAAAGTTCAGCCAGCTTCAACTACACATTACTATTCTTTCCGCATTCCGAACTAGCATATTTAGAATAATTACAAAAGATACCAACGTAACTTTAACAACAGACGATTTTATATCAGCAAAATAAATTAAGTAATCAGATAAATCAGGTTTATACATGACTTATTGAAATAAAGCAAACGATAATAATATGGAAAAGAATTTTCATCCCAAACAGTATCAACAATATCTATAACTACTGTGTAATTTAAATAGCCAATTAAAAATTGGTTCGAAATAAAGAAAGTAAATTAGAACTAAATATTTTACAATATAAAACGATTATAATACTAAAATTCTTGAAAATCCTTTTTTCAGATTTTCTCTTTTAGTGGAAGACTATAATGTGGAAGAGGAATAGAAATAATAATTATTACTATAATTTTAATTTTTATTCCTAATTTTTAACAGATAAAACGTGAAAAACATCTAACAAAAATAAGAGAAAAAACTGCGGTTTTTTCACGCATTCCAAGGTCATCCAATACTTGTTTCTGACTCATCTTTGATGGTTGACAAAATGACATTTTCTCAGAAAAGGAACCGATGCAAGAAGTCGATGGAAATATAACAAATTAAAAGAAAATTCTACTCATTAAAGCAAGGTTATTTTGCGGTATAATGGCCCGTACTATTCTGAACATTTAATTTCAAGCATATCTTCGTAATTTTTCATTTCCTCATTAAACGTATGATGACATTTTTATACAGGTTTCTTTTACTAATCAGCATAAATTATTCATGAATTTTCAGAACAAATATCTAAAGTCAAGGACTTTCCGATATTTAGTTTGTATATTGCTACACACTTTAATGCAGAATGAAAATTTTTAATTAATATATATAAGATCGATAGTGAAGCTGAAGACAAATTGAAAAAAACGTTGCATATTTTGAAGCAATATGCTGTAATTGCATTCATTTTTTAAAATGCATTTAAAAGAGAGAGAGAATGAAATAATTCTTGATTAACGTTAAGAAAAATGTAATAACAATTTTCTTATAACAATAAGTTCATTAATTATTTTAAAATCTTTCATGGTTTGAATACTGTGTATAGTATAAATTTCATTGTTTTTTACTCTAATTCTATACTAGATTCTGTTAGTGATTGAACATTAAAATATTAAAGAATCTTTTGTTTTGTGCTCTGTATAATTCATTCCAAGCATTCCTTCCTAGATGCGAGATCGTAGTCTCTTTTCATTTTCAAAAATATAAAACAAAAACTGTATTAGTTTCAGTTTATAATTAAATTTTATTAATTTATATACAACTATAATATTTTAATTCCGTTATTTTTCTGAAATAAATATGTAAATTATTTTTAAGAAATGGGAGGAGGGAAAAGGAGGAGACTCAAGTTTCTGCTCCATTGGAATGCATTTAAAATGCCAAAGCAATCGTATGAAATTAAAAAGTTCTCAACTATTTTCTCATTTTGAAAATAAAAAGTAATTGCTTTAAATTTTACCAAACGTGAAAGAATTATTTATAGATTTCGAAATATATAAATTATCATGCATCAATGGGGGTGGGACCTCAAATACATACATCGCATATTTTTCAAACCTCCGTGTAGGACTCACGCTGACTGAAATTAGATCTCTCTGGCGCCGGCGCATGCGCGCTTATGCCCAGACCTGATGCTGGTATTTCTGTCAAGGCTCAAAGTCCACACGGTGGCTTGATATAAAAATTTGGAAAGTAGGTACCAGCAGGGTCGATCCTAGGAGGTATGCATCGCACGAGGCTGCCAAAACAAGGAGCGGCTGCAGAACGCATATATTTCTATCGATAAAAAATTTTTTTAAAGAACTCAAAAAAGTTGAATATGCTGAATTTTAAATAGTTGATGAAAAATTAAAATAAGTCCCAATAGCATAGCATAGAATAGAATGGAATGGTAATGCACAGTGTATTGGTCCATTAATGTCTACTCTTTACACACAACCTTCATTTCATAGCAAAATTCGTGGCAGACCCACAATATCGCAATAGAAAAAGTTTCCGTGCTTATCAGCGCCATTGGCGGCGCACTGTGGATCGATGCGAGGTTTTTTTGCGAAAGTTGCTTTACGAAAATATCTAATTAGTATTACCTGAGACATAGGAGTGTTTAAATTCAACACGGATTTGGGGAAATTAAAAGTTTTCAATTTAATAATAGCCTTACAATTTAGAGGAAAGAAGGGATTTTTGTGTCTATTTGCATTTTTACTCGTATACAAGTAAACGAGTTTATAACGTCAACATTAAGTATATCAAATTATGAAAAATTCTGTAGAGGGGCAGCACATTAGGTCTTCGCACGTGGGCTGCCGACATCCTAGGGTCAGTCCTCATTACAAGGTCAGTCACTAATAGCCACTGGGTGGGCCCTGTATCAAAATTCCTTCGGGACCCTTCATTAAATATGAGAGTCTTGTTAGGGGAACTGATGTTACACATGTTGGGCCCTTGTAGGTTCGGGGTCCTGTACCATCGATATTGCGGTAGCTACGCCCCTGCTAACAGTCCTTTTGTTGGTATAAAAAAAAAAGTGTGAGAACTGTGTAAACAATCTCTCAATTACATACTTTTCATATGTATTCTTCATACCTACGTTTATATAAGAAGTCTATTACATTTCTTGTAAATGAAATGGATTCCTACAGGCATTATATGTAGGACTTTTTATTACATGTATGCCAAGTGGTTAATGTGCATAAAGATGATTCGTATAATTAACAGATAATTCGTACTAACGACATTTCATTGTGCTGTGAATGGTGACGAATGGTATATACGGGCACCAATTTCTGAGCAATAAATTTGCATTTATTGGGATGTGGGAGGCCAATTAATCACTGTCATGAGCGCAAAATGACGTTACTATTCTTCGATATACACTAAAACAGCTCAAGCAAAAAAAAAAATCTAGTATTTAAAGACTGCATTCTGTTCTCAGGGCCGTTTATAGCATCTCTGGCTCCCTAGACACTTCAAAAGTTACCCCCCCCCTTCTATTTCCAGAGCATCCCCCCTCTTCCTTCAGTTCTTACTTTTCCTGTTTTGTTTCAGGAGGAATTTTCCCTTAACTCTCTTACTCTTTTCCCTTTCTTTGTTTTTGCCGTTAGGATGGTCTTTCCATTATTCCCCAACTATGGACCCACCGTATTATGGACTGAATGTTTTAAGGAAAGAATAGTGGCACGGTTTGGCCATTCTTATTCATTTCTTACTTAACGGCTTCATGGACCCCACCCACCCTTTTGTAGATTAATACAGCAAAATAATGACATCATTTGCAATTACAGTACAGAGTATACATTATCATATGAACTCTTTTCAACTTGTTAATTATCATCTTTTCATCACTTGTCGCTTTACTTTCTCTTACTTTTCGACATCCTTATTCTTTGTTGAGACACTATCATTGTACATGTACAACAAAGGTTTTCTTCGAAAAACGAATGATTTTTTTTTCAAGAAAATTATTAAAAACATCATAGTAATCAATTTCCATTGCAATATCATTTTGAGTGCACATCAACATCAAACTGTTAAGTTTTTCCTTTTCCATAGTGGATCTCACTTCAGTCTTTACTCTCTTGTGTGCAGAAATGCTTCTCTCCCGAATCGCTAGGTGGTGATAGGTTGGCTGTAATTTTAGTTTTTTTTCACCTTCTTTGCCCTCCACACACAATTTTTTGCACCCCCAAACCTTTTGCGTCCCAGGCACTTGCCTATGCAGAAAAGCGACCCTGTCTGTTCTCCCTTTAAGCAGCACTTATTGCTGGAGCTACAAGTGCCCATGATGTGAATCTGCGCTAAAATGTCAATCATTTGTATATCCCACCACGGTCAAATTGGGACGGCTCTATCCACGATCTTTTTACTAAAAGTACTCTTGGGGAATTTTTGGTCTTTAAAAATTATTTTATTATAAAATTTCCTCTCGAAGAAGAGAACGTCAGCATGCAAAGTAGGACCACTATATAAAGTCTAGGTTTTCAGGTTAGAGAAGGGAGAGATAGGATAGACTGTGTGTGCTGTGCTAACGGATCAGTGATGGATCAAATTGAATGTGAGGTGTGGATATTTAGCAATTGATAATTGTATTAGTAAGGTGACGATCTGTCACTTGAGATTGAATCTAGATTAGATAGCTAAGAAGTGTCAGAGCTATGGAATTAAGTGTACTAAGCATTTAAAGTCTTCTCATATCTCGCTTACCTTCTTTGTCTTCATATTTATTAATTGGGTGCATCTCTTAACTTTGGTGGATCAAACTTGTATTATAGTTTGTGCTGTAAGTAAATTAAGTGATTTGGAATATGACCAGTCTTCCTTCCAACCTCCCCACACTGAGGGAAGAGAGAGTGTTTCCCTCATAAAATTTTCCCGTGGTTTAGATGCTTCCTTCATGGTGTCGAATTGTGGGTGGCCAGCAATGCATTAAGAATATATTGCTGAATAATCCAATGTTCGACCAGAATATTTTTTGAACAATGTGAATCATTTATGTGATCAGTCATTTCTTAAGGAAAGAGTGAATTGTATGCCAGCTAAACATTTCGTGACTGAATTTTATAAAATGACATTTCGGATATTAACAGTAATTTATGCTCCTAGTAAAAAGATTTTCTTTCAATCAGTTGCTATTTCCCCCCCTTTTTAGCATTCGATAAGTAGTGTTTGAAAGCTACATTTGTCAAGTGTCAATTATATTCAACAGTTCCGTGATTGGATTTTGAAAGGGTAATGGAATATGTTTAAAAAGACAGTAAATGAAAAATTTGTGTCGATCAGTTTTACACGTCATCATTTAAAATATCAGGGAATTAAACCATTGCTATGTATTGACACGTAGCAAAGAATCAATAAGAAATGAAACTTACAAATAGCATGCCTGAAAATTGTGGGAGGTAATAAAAATTTTGAAAATGAAATTGTCGTTAACATTATTAGTTTTGTGGATATCGCAATTTTCAATATAATGTGAGGTTCAATATAATACCAACAGTTTAAGAAAAATGTATAAATCAACATTTCACAAACTGTGGGACGCGCCTTCATAGGGGAGCGCGAGCATATTGAAAAGTCGAAAACAAAACAATATTTTAAAATATTAATTTACTGAAAGTAAACAAACAAAATACATTCTGATATAACAAAAAATAAAATACACATTTACACTGACATGATACATTTATAAATGTATCAGTACTGCACAATGTATTTCACAATTAATTTAAAAATACTAAAGTTAAGAACAAGTTTAATAATTACCAGTGAACGCATGGTAGGGATTGCGATAGGGATCAAAATACTGAATACCGGTATTTTGAACCATTTGTACAATTTTGTAATACCGGTATTCACAAGTTTAAATACCGGTTTTTCGGTATTTACAAGAAATTTTTAAAATTGTCTCCACTATATGTTCAGGGATCACCAACATAGCAAAATAGTATACGTTTTTGTTTTTATGTCTCTCTAATAGGCAAAATTAATTGTATTGGGAACATAAAATTGCATCGTACAATCAAGAGAAGTGATAAAATGTGTGAATCATCCAAGGAAGTGGGCCGAAACTATCCTATTACAGCTCAGAACGATACTGCTCATGAGCAGGATTCGCAGTCTGATATTCGTATCTGTAAAACCAAGGTTGTAGTTGTGAAGAAAGTGCGTAATATTTCAATATTTTTTTTAATTCGTGAGTTTGTTATTCCCATTGTATTTGCATATCATACAGTACAATTGGTGCATTATGTTTTTTAAGATCACATTTCAAAAATTTGTAACAGTGCCACAGACTGAATAGTGATATTTACACTTTTTTTGTGATTTTAATAAATAAGATGTTCCTTTACTTTTTTGTGATTCGTTTTATATACTGCTATAATTTATAAAGTACAAATTATTTTTTTGTGATATTTACACTCTCTAATAAAACTGCCAAATAAAACAAAGAACTACCTGTTTCCTTTCTTTTTCTAAAATTTTTACAATGGGTATTAAAACCGGTATTCCGGTATTAAGATCTAAGAAATACCGAATACCGGTATTGAACTTTTGGTCCGATATTGCAATCCCTACCCCATGGGCTCTTGCCATATTTAAAATTACATACAAAAATTAACTCTTATCTTGATAATTTCTATGGTTTATAATTAATCTATGACCTGCCGATTTAAAGTTATGCAATTTATGTGCTCCCCAATGCCACTGTTTTCCACGTAGGCATGCGTCTGGGATGTATTGGGGAGGGTGGGAAAGGAATAAGTAAGCAAATTTTCTGAAATAAGTAAATCCTTCGCAAACACTGTCGATGTACTTTTATTGCATCCCAAAACCTTCGGAATTATTCTATGGATAGCAGTACACAGAAAAGATCGTACTTCGGAAAGACGTGTATATACGTCCGAGGCAATTAATGCTTTGACTGAGCGAGGCGTTTATATACGCCGGTGACACTTAAGAGGTTTAAGTTTTATTGTAGCTTTTGCTTCAAAGTATAGTATCATTAAATTCGATACAATTTTATTGTATGGAGGGGGGGGAGATGAAAACTATGATTGAATATTGGGTTGCAAACATTGAAAGTTTAACCCACAAAATAAATAAATAAATAAAAATAGATGTGCAGTTGTAAAATGTAAATAGTTCTAATTAAACTTTCAAATACACGTAACATTTGAATATCGTGAATTAAAATAGAATCTTCATAAGGATTTTTCTTTCATTCTTAGTTTGACGAATGAAATGATTTAATTGGATCTACAATTTAAAGAAAATCTTGATCAATTTTCAAGTGGCAAAATAATTAGTTTTATTTCTTCAAATCACATCTTTAACCTCTCAAAAAGGACTTCGATAAATTTTCGATAACTATTTCCATTAATTCAAAAGTATCGTATGAGAAATAATGAAGAGTAGTGGAACATATTTAAAGTAAATTTTATTACTTGCTAGTAAAGTAGGTACCCTTAAGAATATTAAATATCTTATCAATATTAAAATGCAATCTTCTCAAGGGTTTTAACTAAATAAAAAAGATAGAAAATAATCAATATATTTATAAACTTGAATTAGAATTAACAAAATTAATAACTTAGGTTTAATTTAAATTTCGCGAAGCTGATTCTTTTGGCTGCGATTGATTCATAAAATATCGTGCCACGTATGTTTCTTTATAATAATACTTTGCTTGCAGAAAAATTCACAGGCAAATTTCACTTTCCAGAGCTAACTTGAAAAATAAGATTATGGCAACCATAGAAGATGTTAGCAGGATTTCCAGGTGTGTGACTTTATTGCCTTTGGAAACAAATTTGGCAAACAATGCGATGTCACCAAGGAATCATCAAAAAGGCTTTAAGATCGACCCTTCTAGAAATTATCACGAGGCTATATGAAGGACATTTGAAAGAAAGATCACTTCAGTCGAGATCAGATTCTGTTTGTGCGTTGACTGCGATCTATCTGAGTTCCTACCAGGGGAACTGTTCCCGAAAACCATTTCTGGAACGTTGTAAAGCTTGCTCATAACCAGTTTGTTTTGCTCTATTGTAAATAATCCGTTAAAACATTTTTTGTATATATACGTCGATTGTCTTCATGTTGTCATCTACACGCCCTTATCCATTAATAAATCTGCTATTATTCAAATAATTGAAGTCATCGGCTATTTTGCGCCAAGTAAATGTGCAACATTATTGTAGGTTGCTATTAAGCTGCGTGTTAGATGACGGGAAACGGTTGCAATTGGCGATAGTTTGTCTGTGCCCAATAGTAATATTCCGAGATTTATCTCCTACAACCGGCTAACCAAATAACTCCAAAAAACTTAGTTTACGACATTATGATAATGTTTTCACTAACATTTAAATAACGTGTTGATTGTTTACTAAATATGTAAGTATCCTTATCTAGAATATTGCTTATTATCTCTTAGGGGAGTCAGTTTTAAGGTGTCCGACTACCCTAAAATAGAGAATTTTGCCAAAAATCGACAATTTTTTTATAATTTTATTTTATACACCATTTTATTAGCTTTATAAATATACCAAGTTTATTATTTCCCGTTCCCTGGAACAAAAACTACAAGTGTTTTAGTAAAAGCAGATGCTATTACTTTAAGCAAGGTGTTATACTTTAAGACGCATTTTACTTCGATTATGTTTTAGTGAAAATGCTCAAACGGTGCCAGCGATTGCTTTAAAAGTTTTGAAAATAATTAACTGAAATTTTTTTGTATGTTCTGTATAATAGTAGAAGTGTTTTGACCTTCAAATTTATCAATCACTGTTTTATTGCAAAATTTACAGTGCCTTATGTTGATATAATCATTGTTTTTTTTAAGCAATTTCATAACTAAGATAAAGTTCTTAGTTTTTGTAAAAATCAAAATATCTCTCAACCTGAAAGTCATTTCAAAAATGAATAACATAGCAACACATCAGAATTGAAAAATTAAAATTTGTTCATAAGCTTTTGATATAGAATTGGCCGCGTTTATGTTATTTTTTGTCAATTTTTACCCATTTTTTCCCATTTTAGTCATAATTTATTTTCCCTTCTTAATTTTAGCATATTTTTCTTAAAATGTACTAAACAAATCTAAAAACAAGAAAAAAAATCCCCATATCTCCATTTTTTTTTTTTAAAGTTGTCGCAAGTAGTCGGATACATTAAGTGATTTGTCAATCTTATTTATAGGCAATTGAGTTCAAAAAGATATTTGGGGTACATATTTTTAGCTTTTTTTAAAATATTTATTTAATGTGAGAAGCAATCTATTTAAATGACGATAAAAAAGCCTTTAGTAGAACTTTTCAAATTAACCCACCAAAAAACAAGACAAGATATTTTCCATTATAGGATCAATTTTTTCCATTCTCAAAAATATCAAACGAAATAAATAATAATAATTTTGAATTAATAAACCTCTACTTTTTACCCTTTTGGAACAAGACTCGTAAAACAAAAAATAGTTCTCACATCAAAAATTTTCTTAAAGAAAAATATAGATCAATATAACCAATTTTAGGCTTTCAGTTTCTATATAAATTTCACAAAGGGAAAAATCATTGAAAATATCGCTTGTGAACAAAATAAGGTATCGATTATGTTTTCAACCTTCTTCAACCCCAATTCTTGCCCATTCTATTCTTTACCAACGTCATTATATGTTTTTCTCCTGAAATAAACCATTCCATCCAAGAAATACATTTTCATTCTTTTCAATTTATTTATTGTAAATAAGGCTTCCGTGATGTTATTCATGCTCAAGAAGAAGAAAATTCATATAGATATAATGGGACACGCTGCATTTCCTAACTTCCTTTTAATCTTTTAAGAAAACCCTGAATACTGTCATTCAACTTGTTTATAGAATTGATTTTTGGAAATTAACAATTACCAGTCATCACAGAACTTTTTCGCTTAAAGGGCAGTTGACACCGGCATCGATCATTTAAAGTCAATTCAGTTCAGTTCTACGATCAGGATTGAATTTCAGTAAAGACGAAAAACTAATTTATCAGGTTTGTTATTCACCAGAATAAATTTCTTATATGGAGGAATTTTATTCAGAAATCCTCACTACCAAGACAAGTTCGATGAGGATTTATAAAAGATGAAAACAAGATATAGTTACTCTAACTGAGTGAATATGGAATCAATTGTAAGAAAGTAGAATAAATATTATTATACTAGTAAAAAGATTAACTTTATCACATTTTGACCAAAAAGCAACTAACAAGATTCAATATAAATCAGATGATAACAGCTTTCATGATGCATAAAAGATTTGATCAGGTGTTGCCTTTTGAAGAGGCAATGTTATTTCGAAAAAAGAGTATACAAAACATTCAGAATAACAAGTGGGTGGCAACCAGAAAGTTATGGAAAAGCTACGAAAGAAATAATTCGTTCAATGTACTGTTTAATACAGCTTTGTTTTTCGGATTGCCGTTGTCTTCATCTGTTATAAAAATGAACAGTAACGACATAGGAACTCTGGCAAAACTATGGTGTTACACTCTCATATCGTTAAAAACAGTAATGTTTGTGATAAGTGTAGTTTATACATATAAATTCGTGCCATCATTATCTATATGTATAACTTTTTACGCTTATATTATTTGTGGATTCATTACAACGCTTTTGTTTTTCAGGAATCGTAAGAAGCTGTACGTAGCAATCAAGAACCTGATTCATTTTTCTTCTGTTCTGAATCCTGGTGCTTTTATTGGCAGTCGTTTCATTAGAATCCAGTTAATCGGATTTCTTACCTCAATATTTACATTGATGGCTTGTGTGGGGGTGTTTTTCTTTTATGAACTACCCAAATCTGTCATTGAAAGAATGTACATTCCATCTTTCATCGACGAAAACTCGAAGGAATCATTCAGGAATATTGTTGTGGTGTGTATAATTGCCACATTTGGTCTTGGTATCACTGCTGCTGGATTTGCCTTTATACTTTGTTGGAACTTGTACGAAACAATGGGAAAACTTGCCCAAGTTTATGCAGAAAGCCTGAAGGAAAAATGCCGACTTATGACTTGGAACGTAGAAGCTATAGTCGACGATTTAAGCATCTTCAAAAATCTTGCCTTCAGACTTAACGAGACGGACGAGGCTGTAAATGCTTACGTACTCTTGCTGTACGGGGCTCTAATTTCAGGATTCTTCAACACTGTGAGCGTAATGGTTACCAATGACGAAAATTATAATACGCCACCCATAATTGTTTACATCTTTTGGATATTTTTGACTGCAACGACTGTACTTCTTGTTATGTCATACTATGGATCTAACATCAGTAATAAAGGCGATGAAATAAAAAGACAAATGGTTGAATATTCGGATAAGTTTGTTAGATTCTCTCCTCCGCTTTCGGCTATGCAAACGTTTCATTTTTTATTCGAAATCATTATGAAGGCGAATATGGTAGTCACCGGTGGAGGTATATTTGTGATTAATTTCGGTTTGATTTTGAGCATAGCATCAGTAATGGTGACATATGGTGTTCTTATTCTTCAGTTAGACCAAAAATAAATTTACAGTAGAATTTCGTTTATCCGAACGTTTATTATCCGGAGTGTCAAATATCCGGACCAGAGTCCGGATACGTTTCGGACAGTGCAATGCTCAACAGTTGTTTCGCGTGAGGCCAAAAGTGACGGGAAATCACAAGGGAGGGATATTTGGAGAATTTCAGTTGTGTAATTTGGTAAACATATGTGCGGTATATTAGGGAGGGTGTGTATACGTGCTCTTTTGTTGAATGGTGAACTGCTATGGCTTTGAATTCAAAACGGAAGCACAACGCCTTGAACATAGAGGACAACAACAACGAAAGTAGCCAGGATCCATCAAACTCTGACGCGTTTTTTGCGTTAGAGACAGCTATGGAGTGGTACGAATAACAATCCGAGTGCTGTCCTACTCAACTACTGCTGCTCAAGCGAATCAGAGACCTTGCATCGAAAAAACGAAGGTGTACAGTGGTACAACGAAAAATAAGTGATTATTTCACCACAATAAAGGTAAAATTGCGACATTTTGCAAGCATGTTTTCCGCATGTGATGATTATCAATATTCGTATAGTTTCCGGTTTCATATACTGCGTGGATCGCATTCGGTTTTCGGTTATCCGAATAATCGCGTATCCGAACGGTGTCCGGTCCCAATTGATTCGGATGAACGACGTTCTATTGTAATAATAAAAAGATAAGAATAATCGGTACTTACGTATTATAGTGTCTCAACCAGTTTCTTCTAACATAAAAATATCACCAAATCAAAAGATGTCGTCAACTGCTGGGAATCGTTTTCCATTATTGACAGCATACAGCGACATTTGGCGACGTCTTTTCATGCGAAGAATTTGTTGACTTTTTGATACCTAAGTACCAAATAGTCTTATTATTGAATTAAATTTCCTCATGTTTCGGGATGGACAACATAAAATTTTAATCCGTGAATATAAATAAAGGACTAATCAAATAATTAAATTAATAAGTCGTCAGCATTAAACTCTTTATCAAAATTATTTATAATGTTGATAATTTATATAATATGGTATAAAATTACAGTAACATTAATGTTGCGCTATCTTACGAACAATTTTAATTGGTCTTTTGGCCTGTAATTCTGTATTAACACACATGCTAGAAAAACTTTTATATAAAACTTCCAACTAGATAGCCTTTATCACGAAAAAAGTTATCTAGAATGATTTAGAATAGATTTTTAATACTATGAATCCTGTTTTAGCTTATAATACTATCCTACCTCTACATTTAGAAATTTTAAAAACGAATTCCACTGATGCCAGATCTCATCCATCTTGCAGATAATTTTCAAAATCTGAAATAAAAAGAAAAATTGTCATTCTATTAGCTGGGACAAAAAAAATGAGGAAGAGCAAAATACGTACAAATAAAAGCTACTTGTATTTAGTTGTTACTAATTTTATGTATACAAAATTATTATTGAAAACCATGCAGCGAACAACAACAGTTGACAATATTTCGTCTATTGCTTGTAGAAACATTTGCCCAGTAAAATAGAATAGAAGCCAAAAATAAATATTTTATCTTTTCTATATTGTAGGAATGGACTATTATCTTAAACTAAAACGTTTAGTTATTCTGATGTGTGTTTGAATACTCAAACGAAACGAAGGATGTGTTAAGTTTCTACGTTAAATATTTTATGTATTAAATAATTAAGTCTAAGTTCAGTAGATCTATTGTATGTTACATAAAGAAAAATGGCTCATTTTATAATTACATTTAAGAACTCTGGTGACACACATTATTCATTTATTTGATGTATGTTGAGTGATTTAAGTAAAATATCAGTTCCTACATAGAGAATATTTTAAAAAAAATAGTTTTGGTGTTATTTTAAACATTTTTGAAAAGTCAGATTTAATAATTGTTAATTATATATATGATTTAATTACTTGTGTTAAAAACTCTATTTTTTTCCAGTAAAAAAAATATTGAATATTTTTTCCTTCCTTTTATTGCTTATGTTCATTACCTTTATTATTGTACTGTTCTTGGAAATAAATGTAAGTGTCCTCTGTTGAATATTACTTCATTTGCATTGTAATATTTCTTTTTTAAAAATTATTCTTTTTAGAAATTCTTCTTAGAAATGTTTTGACTACTTCGTTTTAATCATTTAAAATATTTTGCAATATTTTTAAGCATTTTAAAACCTTTTATGATTTATATGTATTCTAAAATATTTACATTGAAACCGAATGAAAAAGCTAACCTTTGTTGACATTTTAAATAATTGTTGACGGTTGAGTTACAAATTTTAATTTTGTGAGCAATAAAGTTATATATTTTCTTAACATTTCTATATGTCTGATTTGCACCTAGTCCTTTTTAATTGTAAAGATTTTTTTTAAAATTAGCATTAATAAATTTGCTAAAATTTGCAGTTTTCTTTTTTTAGATGGATTTTTTTAATTTGGAAAATGATAGCAACAGCAGAAATAAAGAAAGGGAGATAAAATTAAAAATCAAATAGTAAAATTTAACATAAGCAAATGGAAGAAATACTAGTTAAATTCTTAAAAAATTTTCAGAAAAGGCTATGATTTTTTAAGAAAATTTTACATCTGATTCTGAAGTTTTCTTGTTTATTTGTTTTCTACTCTTGTTTGTAAATATTTTTTAAAGGAAATAAATAATTTGAAGCACCTCATTCTAAAATGGCGCGAAGGAAAATAAATTGCGATGCTTTCCCTAATGGATTAACCCATTGATTCAATAGTACAATTAATTAAATTCTAAGAAAAAGAACCCTTCCATTATAGAATCTAATTGTTCTTATCACAATTAGGTACACAATGGTCTATAAATAGTTTGACATATAAATAGTCATTTTAAATTCTGTCAGGAATTTTTAATCCATTTTACATGCCGTAAAAAATCCAGCGTATAACGCACCTATACTTTCAAACTGTATTTTTTAAATTTAGGTACGTTGAAAATCGTTTAGCATGAAACTGAGGGGGGCTGATTAATTTTTACGTGTTAAAGGATATGGCAAAAAAAAAAACATGTATTTAACAAAATTTAGTTTATTAAAGTACATTTTATTTCCATAGATACGTATATTTGCATGCATTTAATTAAAATCAATAACAAAAAATATTCACAAGAACTTAATAAAATTTAATGCAAAATTTTCAAATTTTTTGAAAAATAATCAGATGTTTTTCTTTGCATGTCTTTTTAGCATCAAATTGTTCCATGTCGTCCATTTTGATGTTCATTTCACCATTGGAATGTGTGTTTAAATAATTGTGCTTACTTTTCATGATGTTCCTCATTTCGTATGACGAGGGAACAGGAGTTGTGTTATTTATTTCACTTTCGTCGTTGAAATCTGCATCAATGGTATTTTCGAGCTTTGAACAAACTCCAAAATAGTTATCTTTGTCTGTTATAATTGGACTCATTATCCTTAACACGTTATCACACCTACTGCAACGAATTCTTCCGATGATACAGTAGGTTTTAGTCTTATAATACAGAAACTTTCTCAAACAGATTTCCCAGGAGGGAAATCTTTTCGTATTAAGAGAAAAAAATACATGAAAATACATAGTAGATTGTAAAAAAAAATTTTTTGTGTTAACCAATATTTCGTCTTAAGCGTTTTCGCGTTAAACGCATTTCTCTGTATATTCTTTGTATAATGCGTATTCCCCTTTTTTACTAAGAAACTTAAATGTACATACGCAATGTATTGAAGTCATTTATTCGTGGTATTATCCCACACTTTTGAAGAAAAAAAATAGTATACTTGTGACACGGATCTATACGGTCTTTCACTAACTTCTTTTTTCCTTAAAACAATTTATTTGTTTCAACCAATCCTCACCGAGAGCCAGGCGTGATTTATGTAAATAAGAAATATTATATAAATTCGGTTCTCGCGAGTTGAAGGGAGCTAAGTAAGAGGAAGTGAGAAGTCAAGTGAATTAAAGATCGAGAAGTCGACACGTTGTTGTTGACAAGTGAAGCGAGCCTGATATGTGTTGATTTACTCGAAGAGAAGCGGATTTAAAATAGTGAAATTCATTATTGCGGAGCGTGGAGTCTTCACCAATTCTTCCAGTCATATAAAGTGCCTGAAGTCGTCACGAAGGAACCGCAGCAGTAAAATATAAGGTCAGTGACTTTGATTAAGAAAATCAGATTATTATCGTGTGGCGTAGTTGTAATTGTGCGCGTTTATGCTTTCCTAGATTCAGTTGAAATTCTGTATTATCCTAGTATTGATACCCCACTTCATTACTCCACTCACGTTTATTTATCTTAATTAGAATTGTGTTGTGTCTGATTTTATATACTGATAAGCATCAATAAATCAGTTTGAATTGGAATTATGTCTTTTGATCCTTTAAGTCCGCCTACACATCAAGCCGGATTTTCGGATAGACAGGAAGGTATTAGCGTAAGGGGTGGCTACAGGTCACCACGTACTTCTAGAACTAAAACTCTTTAAGTTCATAAGGTATGTCGTTATTTTCAAATGAACAATATTTCGATATATGTTGATGTACAATTTTTTTATGTTCTTCTCTTGTTTTTTTTAAAGCTATAATTTTTGTACTGGGTGTACAACGCGCATCCGTAAATTTCAATCTTATTTTTTTTGTACTAAAAGTGCGCGTTATACGCCGGATTGTACGGTCTCGGTAGCATGGAGCCTTTTTTTTTCAAACAGCCTTTTTGTTAGTTTCTTTTTTAAAAAATTAAAATGAAGGATTCATCACATTAGGAATACCTAAACTTGTTTTATATCATTGAGTTGGACAAGAAGCACTTAACCTTCTTGGGCTCTAAGCTCTAGTCCAAGGGTGGCCAACCTTTTTGGGAAGAGTGCCACTTCCAATTTTTCCAGCAAACAAATATGGAAAACTGAAAAAATACTACTTATAGGCTACTTATTATGGGATTTTTATGAAAATAGCACATTTTTTCTCAATGTAAGTTTATGTACTCGAAATTTAAAAGTAATGTAACAAATAAGACGAAAGTGTGAACTTAGGTTTTATTGTTAATAAACTTTTTACAAATTTACAATCAGTTAATTTAAGTTTAAAATAAAAACAAGTAACTTAAACCATTAATTTAAAATAATTATTAAATGCTCAGTAATTAATGTGGCTTTTGAATTTTTTTTACAATTTTTTTTTACCAAGTCATGTTAGGATAGTTCTTGCAGATGTTAACAGTATTAGGATATTATAGATGCATATCAACTAGTTCTCAGTGATATTTATTTTATGTTCATGGCAATAAATATTTATTCACAAACATATTTTGATCCAAATTTTGAGGTTTTTGTCTGAGACAACCCCATTTCAATAAAATTGTACAAAAAATGGTTATTAATAATTATATATACCTTTTATAAAATTTTTCAGTGTTTCTACCGTGCCACTTTGTGGCACACGTACCGAGGGGTGGCCACCCCTGCTCTAGTCTACGACTGTAATGCGTGTTCTCTAATTTACCCAGAGTTAAAAGGTAATAAGAATCTATAAAATATTAGCATTACAATAACTTTAAATACTTTGAAATTAAAAATTAAAGGTTAGGATACAGAGAAAATAATTTAGAAAAATGATCAGGACGATAGACGGGGCTATGCCTATCCAATCCATAACAAAAAAAAGCCCAATACTTTTTTTATAATTGTGGAGTAAGTATACAATAAGAGATAGAGTTGAATGAAATAAGTTATTTCGTGAATTGATTTATAGTAACACAAAAGCGTGCAACTAAAAGCGTGGTATTTTATGAGAAGGCTGGATTAATTACAATTTATCTTGGTCTATGGGAATTTAAAAGTAACGTTACATTTATCATTTTAAGCAATAGAAGAATTTTATGAATTTCATTTACTGTATGTAAAACCATAGAAAGAGAAAAAAGGATTCGATATTACGAAAGTACACCACACTCATTTGCTCACTCATAACGAGATCTCCAAAACTATTAGACCTACAGACTTGAAATTCGGTAGACCCATTTCTTTTGTTAAGTAGAGATTCGCTGAAAACGAATTTTGTAGAAATCGCAATCCAGGGGTTAGCGAGTGATTAAAAAAAAAGGCGTTATAGACAAAAATTCCGTAGAAATTTCTTAATTAATTTTTTAATTTTTCAAAAAATAGATTTTATTTTGTATTTAAAGTACTGTATACGGTTTTGCTAAGAATTGAATTTTTAAGTCACTCTGAACTATTAAATTTTATTGAAGATAGAGCAGTATTTCATGGAAATTTGAAAATGTTCGATCCCTTTTGGCAGTCTTCCCCCCCCCCCACACACACACCCTAGCCATTTTAAGCTTCTTTTAATTTTGAAATCCTATAGACTTGCATAATCAAGCTTTCTGCTCCCTGACAGTAGAAGGGAAAATTTTAAATTGATTTTTCGGGCTTCATTACTTTGCAAAACAAGAAAGTTTCGCTCATTATTATATACAAAATATATGTCAATTTATTCTAATTTCTGAATAAATTTCGCAGAGCGAAAAAAATCATTAAAAAGATGATTTAAAAGTAAAATAAGTTTTTCTTTAAAAAAAAAACGATTACTTTCGTTTTTTGTTAATTCTATACATTACCAGTGTCATTATATGTTTCTCCAGAAATTGACCATTCCTTCAAAGCACACACAAACGTGCTTTCAATTACTTCAAATTATTTACTAATAATAAGGTTTCCGTGATGTTATTCATGGGTAAATAATAAAAGTAAAAAAGCACTTACAAAATAGAACGTGCTACATTTTCTAGCTTCCTTTCGATCTTTTACAGACAAGATAGATGTTGCCATTCAATTTGTTTGCAGAATTGATTTTCTTGAAATTAATAATTATCAGGCATCAGAACTCTTTTGCTTAGAGAGCAATTGACACTGGACATCGATCTTTTCGGTCAGTTTTCTTTAAAGCCATTTACGAAGAATCACACGCTACCGCCAAAAAAAAAAGTAATAAAATTTAATTGCATTTCTATCTTGTCTCTGGATGAATCCAGTGTTAGAAAAACTGCAGGCGAGAAGAATAGAATTTGCATTATCGAATAAGAGAATTCTGCGAATTTTCTTGATCCCAAATGGCAACACTCCAGAATTGTGACACTCGTTCTTCGAACTACAGAAAATCAGCATTTATAAAATAAACAACGGTCTTTACAGATAAGATTAATTTTGATGAATCACGGAATAGATATTTATAAAATATTTTAGTAAAAATATTCTTCGATTTCAAACGCTTAAGAATAAAACCGATTAAGTTTCGGCGGCAGAAGAAATAAGTAACAAGACAAGAATCGAATAGTCATGGCGTATGAGAAACATGGAAGATTTAATCAAGTGTTACCTTGCGCAGATACAATGTTGCTTGGAAGAAACAAAGTTAGAAGCATTCAGAATGATCGATGGGCTGTAGCAGAAAAAGTATGGAGAAGTTACGTGAAGAATAATTCATTAAATATACTCTTTGATACAGCTTTATTCACAGGGTTACCTATATCTTCCTCTATTATAAAAACCAACAGAAACGATATAGGGATAAAAGCAAAAACGTGGTGTTTCTCACTTCTGGCTGTAAAAACAGCAACGTTTATAATAAGCGTTATTTACATTTACCAGCTTTTACCAGCGCTGTCTATATGCATAACGTTTTATGCTTATAACGTTTGCGGATACGTTACAACAGTTTTGTTTTTTAGGCATCGAAAAAAGCTCTACATAGCCATTCAAAATTTGATGCCATTTTCCACTATGTTAAACCCTGGTGCTTACATAGGCAGCCGTTTCATCAAACTACAATTATTTTCGTTTTTTACCTCGATATTTCTTTTAATGGCTTGCATAGCAGTTTTCTTCTTTTACGAACAACCTAAATTGTATATCCCAAATATCTATATTCCCTTTTTCATCAATGAAGAGTCAAAAGAATTGTACCGGTTTGTTATTCTCATATGTATAATCTGTACATTTGGACTTAGTGTGTCTGCCACTGGATTTGCCTTCTTTCTTTGTTGGAATTTATACGAGACGATGGTCAAACTCATTCGTGTATATGCCCAGAAACTGAAGGAACGGAGCAGGTACATGGCTTGGAATGTAGAAACTATTTCCGAGGACATTAGTATATTTAAAAATCTAACTTTTAGACTCCACGAAGTAGACCAGGCTGTAAATATCTACGCTCTCCTGATATATGGAGCTGTAATCAGTGGATTCTTCAATACTGTGAGTGTAATGGTCTCTGGAGATGAAAGCTTCAAGGTTCCGGTAACAACTGTTTATATTGTTTGGGTATTTGTGAACTCTGTGGGAGTGCTTATCATTTTATCCTATTATGGAACGAGTATCGCTGACCAAGGCAATGAAGTAAAAAGAAAAATGATTGAATATTCAGATAAGTTTGTTCGATTTTCACCTCCATTATCAGCCATGCAAATGTTCCAATTTTTATTCGAAATCGTCATGAAAACAAATATGATGGTCACTGGTGGCGGCATATTTGCAATTAATTTCGGTTTGATCTTGAGTATAGCTTCAGTGATGGTAACATACGGAGTTCTCATACTTCAGTTGGATCAAAAATAAATTTGTTATTATGTATACCATTATAATTTTTTTAGTTTTGTGACTGACAATGGAAAGTAATGATAAAAGTTCATTATTTACGCATACTTTTAAATACGTACTGTTGACAAGTAAAAAAATTTAATTTTTATAAATTTCTTGTTAAATTTAAAATTTTAATTAAAATTTTGCAATAAATGCTGGTCTATATACCTAACATTGAATGTTAATTTAAAATGATTTATTTAAAAACATCAGAAGTGAAAAATATTAAAGAATTTATCATTTTAAATTTCAGAATAATGGTTAGTAGAAATGATTTTCGAATGGCACATAAATTTTTCGTTAAGAAAATTAATAAAATTTTCCTTCTTTTTTTTCTTTTATTATTTAAGAGAAAAAGTCGTTATTTTGACGATGGAGTGAGTGAGTGTTGGAATTTATGGTGCAAGTTCCGATTTCTGCTAAACTATTTTGAAAACGAAGTTTAAATATTAATAATATACTTTTCAATCATTTATCTTAAAAAAATTAAAATGATTATGAAAAGCATTCTAAGTTTTATGCTAACAGTAAGTGTATATTTAATGTTACAAATTTTATAATTTATTTTCTTGCACACTGAATGAAAACATTTCGATGTTTTTCAAAAAATAGTAATTTCTTTACACAAATTTTCAAAGACTACTTACGGAGAGAAAACACATGTTACATTTTCTTTTAAATATTAAGATTTTTGTCTTTAAAATTTATAGAACTAGAATTAAAAAATAAATAAATAAAATATTTCAACTTATTTTAAGTGCCAATACTTTGATAAAAGGTGTTATTATATCCATTTGAAATTTACGAAGGAAAAAGATAAATTATGATAGCATAACATTTTAAAAATTGAAAAATCCCGACTTCATTCTATCATAAATCAGAAAACTTTTTAACAGGAGAAATGAAAATAACTTTTAAAAAAGAATTATTTCAACGTATTCTATACTTGTAAATATAGCCTTAATGCTTACAAAAAGTAATCTACTGAAATCCCTTCATTTACTAAAAAATAAATACAATATGAATGGATATTTTAATACTGCAAGCAATATAGACAAATGCTCTTGTATGTATTGAATCCAACATAATATAATAATAATACAGCTTAAAAAGTTGAATAAGATTAATCAAAAATCATAAAGCAGAAGAAAGACTTGAAAGAATATTTATTTCCACAAATTAATCACAGAAATGTTAAAATTAAATATGTCCATATGTTCGTAAGCCCTCTCGCCAAATTCTATTTCTTTAAGCCTATTATTTTGTTGTTAATTTCTTAAATAACTTTGCAAATATTTTTTTTAAAGTTTTAGAGATTTGTTTTGTTGATAATCTGGTTTTTTTCTAATGCGTTTCGTCTTCAAATAATATATTTTTATTCCCTTACTTTTTTTCATTATATATATCTTTAATGTTTTTAAAAAATAATTTAGAATAGAGTTTTTATTCAGTTTCTGATACATCAGAAAAATTCTGAAAATCATACTTTTAGACACACACACACATTGCTATATATTTTAATATGTTTTTAAAATATAATTATTTTAGTCGGATGAATATTTTTAATTAAATTTTGTTTCCATATCGCAGAGCACCATTTGGAAGTGAATTTGAACTCTATAAGCGTAGGAATTCTTAAACGCTTTTTGCATTGCAATATATAATGATTCCTAGTCATTCGATTAATTTTTCTAGTCACGTGACAATCAAATGTTTGAGCAATATGGAATTTGTTTAATATTCTATGGATGAAAATATTCGATTGACCTAAGCAAATGCTTCTCTATTTTTTTTTTTTTTTTTTTTTTTTTAGCTGTAGCAAGAGATGCAAAATGTTAAAATTTTTTATTTTAATTCGATCTTCACATATTTCAGTGCAATGTTTTGAGTTATTAAAATTTTTGTGTATATTTTAATAGGCTCTGATTTAATAGACTGTATAATTAAATCTTTTTTGCAATTTTCAAATTTTTCAACCTCTAATCCTAGAATTTTTCTCTTATCTCTCGCTCTTCTTAGCTTCGTTAAGATACTCCTGTTAACAGAGTAAGGGATGAAATAATATGAAAGCATTTGCACAAAAAACGAGAGGGGAAATTATTAACACAAGATCATATGCTTAAGTAGAGACCAGGAAAAAAATATGAGTTAAGTGCATAGGGCATCTTCCTAATTCTCTTTATCATGCAGACATATCTCCATTGGATTTTCAGCTGTTTTTATCTTTGAACAATCCTATGTGTGGAAAACTGTTTTATCATTAATACAAATTTAAAAGCGAAGTGCCGATATTTTTTAAAATAAAATAAATAAATAACAAGCAGTTTCATAAAAAAAAAATAGAATTTATGTAAATTAGCTTCTTGCTTAATGCGGAGGTTGATATTTTGTGTGATCAAAAAATTTATTATTTAAAAATACTCAAATTTATCTTATCTCGGCTTAAAAATCAATAGAACTCCTTCTTGGCCATGTAAAAAAACTAAGAAATATAATTCACTTCAGTTCATAATGCATTCACTAATTGTTCATGAACATTGTATTTAACACTACGTGGGTTCCCACCGGAGAACCTCATAGTTTTAAGCCATGGTGAGTGGCGCACACAAGGGGGAAGGTAGGTCCGACCCCCCCCAGAGCCCTTAATTTTTTTTCGATTGATTATAACCCTAAGTATAAAACGCGTATAATTTAATTAAGTATTGATTTTAATTATTAATGTGCTAATTATTTATTCGATAATTAATTTTTTACTTTTTTTTTTGTCCCCCAAAATCGATAAAATCAAAAGAATATGTTGGACGGCGTATTGAAGCATGATACGAGAACGATAGAATTTCGACCCTGGAGTCCCCCCCCCCTGAAAAATTCCTGTATGCGCCACTGGCCATGGTCAAGTGATAGGGTGGGATGGAAGTTGACATTTCCCTTCTCTAATTTTCCCACCACACCAAAGAGAGGAATTTGAAACCCAACTCATTTAAGGTGCACTAACCTCACCAGACGACTGATCTTTAGAGGAATCAGGAGACGAACACACGTATGGAATAAATAATCGGCTATTATCTCAAAATTGTGACCATTTGGTTGCTGTAGCCTTTTGGCATATTTGCTTAAAGAACATTAATTCGCTTTAAAAGTATGAAAGATTAGTTAATTTTACGTAGCACTCTGAAGCACCACGAGGGCTATTGGCGACGGACCTCGTAAATTTAAACTACGGTCAAGTGTTAACATCCGATTAGCACCCCTCTCCAATCTTCCCCACAATATTAACATGAGGACTTTAAGCTTCGACAGATTTAACGTGCATCAACCTTTATACACGGCGGCTTTTCAGTAGCAATAGGACTTGAACTCGCGACTTGACAACGCCGGAAAAAATTCGTGACCTCGACCATTAAAAAAGCATATTTATAAATGGAAACGCTCGAAAATATACTAGAATTGATAGAATAGAATAAAATAACGTAGAATTCTTTTCCTTCTTAAAACACACACAAAGACGAGAAGAATCTGCTTAAAACAAAACGGAACATACAGTTGATCGAGGCACATCACACCAAGCAGGTGAAAATATTTTACTACGGCAAACACACAGTGCAGGGATGTCTTAAGGCATGGGCCAACTGATCCCAGGCCCAGGGCCTCGTTTCTTTCTCGACTCCGCCTTAATAAGATCATGATCCGGATAATTTTAATGTGGCCAAATATTATTCTAGTACATATTTTCCGATAAACAGGGAATTTCAAACTGCCTGTCAACTGGCAAAAGTGGTAAGACTGTATTATAATATGATGACCATTGTCCATGTCTAAGGCTAGACCCAAGACCATAAACAATCATTCAACTCATTGAGTCGAAATGTGGCAATCAGTCGAGCCGATTTATGCCTAGGTTTTTGAAATTGTGAGTCGTGTACATTTATTAGTTTCAAATTACCGTTTGAACGAGTATATGGCAATGCATTCTATATACTGTTTACTTTTAAAAATCCCATGCAGGGTCTACTTTTGAAAAGGGGCCCAGAGTCTCCAAAAACCTTCTCTGGGTCCAGGGCCTCAAAGAGTCTTACGCCAGTGTGTCTACTGACACAGGTGCACCATTTCAAATAAATGGGGGTGACTCAATCTCTCAAAACTAGATGCAAACTAATTGGCACCTTTTGCCTAAAGTAAAGGGTGGTGAATGGTCATGGACCTAGGACTAGACACGGAATGAAATAAAATTGCATTCTTGCTTTTGTTGTCAGTTGGTATATAGTTAGGAATTCCCAGTTATTTGGAGAATATGTTCAGAAATAGCGTTTGAAGATTAAGATTATTCGGATCATGATCATATTGAGGCCGAGTATTTGTAGGTAGTCTTGATAAAGGGGCCAAAACGAGGCCACCTACCAAGGTCGAGGTTCTGGATCCAGTTGGCCCATGCCTGAAAATGATCCTGGATTTTACTATTTGTCGGGTTCAACATCGCTTTTAAACTCACTTTAAAGGGCTAGTTATAGTTTCTTTGGCAAAAAGGTTGCGACCTTTAGCGCATAATCGTCCCCTTGGCAATTTGGACGTGTTTACAAAAATCATTCTAAATTATCAGTCATAAAAACAGGGACGGATTTCAAAATCTAACATCGTCGGACTGAAATTTGAAACCTTGATCATGAAGCTACCGCGACTGGGATAAAAAAAAAAGATCAGGTTCTCTGATACCTGACCACGAATTCATTTTTTATTATCCCCCTAATGTGAACAAGAGAATATAGAGATTCCTATATAATTATTGAACAACAGAATACATTTTTCAAAGGAGGATATTAAATTAGATTGAAACCATCTCGAGAAAAATAAATAAATAAAACTTCATTATATTAAGTTTGGGAAATATTATTAAAGTGAAAAAACTATAAAAAGATAAATTTTTATCCTTTTAGAAACAGTTAAACTTAGATAAGGTTGAATTAGAAAATAAGATGAAAACATTATGTGATCTTTGGAGCATTAAAAGATAATTTTTTATACAAAGTTTTTGATTGAAAGTACAAAAATAGAAAAAAGTGGCACGAATCAGAAAATTCAAATAATTATATTCTAAATTCAATTCAATCGACATTAAATTAATCACACCAGCTTTAAGTCTGA
The DNA here is from genome assembly GCA_019973975.1 of Trichonephila clavata. NCBI lineage: Eukaryota > Metazoa > Arthropoda > Arachnida > Araneae > Nephilidae > Trichonephila > Trichonephila clavata. The sequence goes on from BMAO01010834.1 coordinate 166,575, forward strand.
ATGAAAAAACAGAACATTAAAAGAGTATTCACACACCTTTTCAATGTTGTCATCTTTGACAGAAAATCGATTGTTACATATTAAAGATATTGGATAATACCTTCTACTGTTCTGTAATCAACTCAAATTATTTCAAATGGCAGGCGTTTCAATATTATTTCTTTAATGATTTGAACTTTTATTAACGTCACCCCTCTAAAGCAAATTATTCCCTCAAAATGAATTACCAAGGAAACACTGTCTGTTATGACAAACCATGTAACAAAAACACAATAAATGCTTGTGGAAGTTTCAAAAAACTTTGATACTTACGTATTATCTCAACCGTATTGGCGAAATTATATGAAACGAAGTACATGGTTGCCAATGCAGTACGCATGATACATGCGAAATCGGGGCTACCAACTTGACGAGTTATCTTAAACGTTGACATTGTTGCAATAGTACGTAAGAACCAAAACTTCGTTTTAAAAAAATCTATAAAACTCAAAATCAAGAGACAACTTTATTCAATACGTGCAGCATTGATTGATTGTTAAAGTCGCACTTTGAAACAAAGCGAGAATAATCGGCATCGGATCTCGTAATTTGGAGTTTCAGTTAAGTGATGATGACGTCATCTTGAGTTGGCACTTCTCTCTCTAAATTTCTACATCAAGCCAACTTAAAGATTTTGATACCAATGGCGTAGCGGGGAGGGAAAGGGCAGGACTCTAGGGTGCCCAAAGCCTGACCTACGCCAAGTACGTATTTAATTTTTTGATTTGATTTCTTTTTTTATGGCGCAAAGACCAATTTAGATCATAATGCGCCAAAAGAGACAATAAGAATAGTTAAATAAGATCTGCAGGCCATAAAGCCTTAGTCGGGCATAGTCTACATACGCCTTTCTTAGAATCTATAGATTGAAATTAGATATGATGTGAATAAAACCCTTGATGCTTAAGAATTTATACTATTGAGGAATTGGTGCTATTGTTTAAAATACTGGATATAGTAAAATCAACAGAGTTAAAAAGCCGATGTCTAAGATGATTTGAATGTGGACAATCACTGAGTATGTGTTTCACCGATAGCGAGACATTACATATCTCGCAATAGGGTGGTGGTTCACCAAACAGAAGATGCCTATGCGTTAGGCGGGTGTGTCCTATATAGGCGCAGTCTAGTCCATATCACCTGCTCACGGCGGTTGCTTGATGATGGCACAGTTGGAGCAAGAACGGGCATGACGCTATGCAACTTATTTTCAGCTTGTTGGTCCCAGTTTGATTGCCATACACTTTGCAGTTTCTGCCTGAAGCAAGCTTTCAGGTCAGAGTGCGGAATAGGGAACCTTTCTGAACAGCCTGTCTCTGATCGTGCAGCTGTATCAGCCAGTTCATTTTCAGTTATTCCGGCATGTCCTGGGATCCAACAAAATCTGATATCTTTCTTCTTAAGATGATTAGCCAAAGCATGTGTGATGTCCACAAGGATGGGATGAGACGATGAATGTAAAGAGACAATGCTTTGAAGGGCTGACAGGGAGTATGTGTAAATAATGAACTTTTTACCACATGATAGTGAAATATGTTCTGTAGCTATTCTTAGCGCATGAAGTTCAGCAGTGTAAATGGATGCTGAAATTGGTAGAGCATCTGTAATTACAGTGCTCAGAGAAACTACTGCCGAACCAACATGGGATTCAGACTTTGAGCCATCCGTGAAGATAGGTTCATAGTCGGAAAAAAGCTCTCTGTGTTCCAAGTACAGTGTTCTGTATGTACTCACAGGAGTGCATGCTTTTGAGTAGCATGACAGGGTAAAATCAACCTTAGGATAAATCACTTTCCAAGGGGGCAACTCAGAAATCTTGCACAGAGCAGTTCTTCCAATGTTCAGATTTAAGTCATTAATCAGGTCTCTAATTCTAAAGTGAAAAGGTTGCGAGTAAGTTAGGGATGAACGATGACTCTTCAAATCATAAAGGCTAAAATTGAATAAATAGGAGTATGCAGTATTTGTTTTCATTGATTGGATTTTCATAAAATGGTTCAAACATAAATACTTCCTCCGCAAATCTAATGGGGGTTCGTAGGCTTCAGCATAGAGGGACTCAACCGGTGATGTACGGAAGGCTCCCAGACAAAGTCTTAAGCCTTGATGATGTACTGGATCCAAGATCTTTTAAATGACGATGGAATCGGAGAAATTGGTCAAATATAAGACCTAGAAATTTGAACTCCTTAACAACTTTAATGAGACTTCTACCAATAAAAAGCTCAGGGTTTGGAAAAAAACCCACGCTTTCGACTGAATACAACACTAACCATTCTGTTCAGCCCATTTAGTGAAGTTGTTAATAATGGTCTGAATTTGTCGTTCTGCAACATTGAGGAATTTAGACGAGTTCGATATTTGTAAGGTGGAACATCAACCTCGCACTAACTATGCGCTCCATCAGCTTGCTTAAGCAGCTTGTGAGGGTAATAGGGCGGTAATTATTTACTGATGTTGGATATTTACCAGGCTTTGGAAACGGTAAAACGTGGGCATGACACCACTGTGTGGGAAAAACTTGGGTTTCCCAGATGCGATTTAACAATAAGAGAAGGGAGAGGATAGAACTTTTGGACAGATGCCGTAACATAATATAGTGTAGCCCATCTGGACCTGCTGCTGTGTTACCCGAGCGATGCAGGGCTACGCGAAGTTCAAGGAGTGTTAGCGGGGAGATGTAGCCTTCTTCGTTTGAAGAGGAAAAATTCAACTTCACCCTCTCTCCTCGACGCTTCAGCGCTTGAAATGCGGGGGGGGGGGCATAGTTGTCGCAACGACGTTTTAGCGAAGGTCTCGGTAAGAGTGTTGGCAATTTCAGGGATGGTATTGATAGAGATTACATTGCTTACAAGTATGGAGACAGGGTAGCACTGTATTTTCCACTGAGCTTACGGATTTTGTTCCAAACCTCTTTACTTGAGGTTGAACATGTGATGTTACTTACATATTTTATCCACGATTCCTTTTACGTTGCCGGTGGATTTTCCTGGCACGTGCTCGAGCTTTATTAAAAGCAATCATGTTGTCTGGAGTAGGGTAACGTCGAAACCGATTCCAAGCCTTGTTTTGATCCTTTTTTGCCATTTGGAATTCTTCGTTCCACCAAGGTTTGGGGAAACGGGGGAGTCTAGAGGATGGTTGTGAAATTGCATTATTAGCTGCAGATAGGATACAAGATGTTACTAAAGAGATACCGCTTCATCTATTGAGCCAGAGCTTACCATGTCTTCTGTTATATCTGCTTGGGTCCTGAAAGTTTCCCAATCAGCCTGATCGAACTTCCACCGCGGTTGGCGAAGAGTCGCACACGCAATTGGTGTAGCGTAAGATATTACCACTGGGAAGTGATCGCTACCTAAGGGGTTTCCAAGAACACTCCATGTCAGATCTAATAGCAATGATGGAGAGCATATGGACAAATCAATGGCACTAAATGATTGGGTTGGAAAATGAAAATAGGTGTTAGAGCCGTCGTTTAACAAGGTGAGGTCCAGTTCTGTAAGAAGCTTTTCGATGACTTTTCCTCTAGAATTCACATCTTGGCAGCCCCATAACAAATGATGAGCATTGAAGTCACCCAAAAGGATGAATGGTGATGGGAGTTGATCTATAAGCTCTTGGAGTTCTCTAAAATTCAAGGGTGCGTTGGGTGGTAGGTATACATTACAGATTGTAACTGTAGAAAAAATAGAAACCTGCACTGCAACAGCTTGAAGCGACGTGCGAATTAGGACAGGGGAGAAGGGTGTCGCGTGGTTGATGAGTAGAGCCACGCCACCACAAGCTCTTTCACCCATATTGCAGTCCTTCCGAAGAATAGAATATCCTATGTTGGATGTGCATGATGGTTTTAAAAGCGTCTCTTGCAGAGCCACGCACACAGGTAAATGTTCATTCATTAGCGATTTTAAATCCTCTAAGTTTTTCCAGAGACCACGACAATTCCACTGAATTATTTTACTAATACTTCAGCTACGGAGAGCCTTTAGGCTTTTCGGAGTGGTACTTTATTGGTAAATAGCTTTGTCTTGATTTCCCTTTTTTACCGAGAAGCATAACGTCTTCTACTTCTTTGGTGGTTTGAATTCCACCAGATTCTATTCGAGTTGATGGCTTCAGTATTTTGGCAGCTTCCTGGACATTGTCAGTAACTGGCCGTTTGGTAGAACTTTTGTCAATTTCCATCAAAACTTCAGTATCGGAAGGTACTGAGAGGTGCAATGTTTCAGGAGACCGTTTGTCTAGGTTTAAGGACTCTAGGTCCGTAAAATATGTTTCAGGGGAGATAGAGTTGTTTCTTGTTCAATTAAGTTATGAGATTCAGAAGTTAAATTGTCAATGTTTGTTGGTGTTTCTATGTTGTAAATTTCTGTTTGAGTTCCTATGTCTGTTTGAGTTGCAGAATCTTTTTTTGATTTTGTGTTGGTCATTACTGCATTAGCATAAGAACTGGAAGTTCGAGGTGGTAAGATATTGACCACCCGTTTCTTTGCTTCAGAATACGAAAGGTTTTCAAGTACTTTAATTCTTTGCATTTCTTTTTCTTGCTGCCATTTTGTACAGATTTTGGAATAAGCAGCGTGTTCCCCCTTGCAGTTTGCACACTTTCTCCGTTCTGTCGTACATGCTTCGCTGGCGTGTTCCGTACTACTGCATTTATTGCAGGTAGCAACGCCGCGACAGGAAGCTGTTCCATGACCGTAACTTTGACAGCAAAAACATCTGAGAGGGTTAGGGATGTAAGGTCTTATTTTAATGTTTAAGTAACAAATTAGTATATTTTCTGGTAATGTATGTTTAGAAAATGTGAGTATAATAATGGAGAGTTTTACCGTCTTTTTTTATGGAAGTTATTCTTTTGACAGCCTCCACTCCCCCCCCCCTTGAGAAGCTAGCTCTTCTTCAATTTCAGAATCGGGTAAAGGTATCAGATATGGGCAGTAAATCACTCCTTTGGATGAATTGAGTGTTTTGTGAGGAGTAGCAGTAATATAAATGTTTGTGAAAGATTTGTGCATTGTAGGAGATTATTTGATTGTGCTTGTGTTGCTGTTTCTAACAGTAAATCACCGGATGGTAATTTTTTTATAGATTTCACAGAACCAGCTGAACCTTGTACAGCTTTAGAGATAAGAAAAGGTGAATCATTGGAAAGTTTCCTGTTATCAGTTGCATGAAGAACAATAAATTTGGGAAAAGATTCGGAGTAAGTTTGAGAGTTGGTGGGCTGACCACCATGTGTTGGGTTGGGGATTTTAAAGAATGCGCTTTTATCTTTTTCCTTATTTTTTTTTTGTATTTTAATTTTGTTTTTGAGAAAAGAGGAGGAGAATCCCTTTTGATTTTCAAAGAATTAGTTTGGCGGGGCTAGCCCCAGATTCAGCAACCAGCAGTGGCCTCGGGAGAGCCCCCCGCTCTGCAATGCAGGACCCCATCCAGGCACCACCTGGAGCTACAAGGCAGGCTAGATTATACACCAGCTGATAGAGCAGCCAGGACATGCTGGTTAAGCTGCCCCGGGCTCCTGTACTATCTGGCGGCCTGAGACGCAAAACTCAGCTTTTCTCCGGTACCCTATACATGGCCGCTTCCTCCAAGACCCCACCTCACCAGTCCAAATGTCCTCAGAAGTTTAAAACCTCGCTCCAAGTGCCAGTTTTCCCAGGGAGCAGTCTGTTGTGCTGTCTTACCAGTTGTGAAAAAACCATCAGACACAACTTCATTCCACTCAGTCCTGGTCTGCCACAGGACTTCGTCGCAAGTAAAATTAAAGATAATATGTAAGGAAAAAATCAATAATAAAGCAAGACCCACTAAGCGGATAAACCATAAAATGAAATTCCTGGATATGTATTCTTAGGAAATAAAAACCAGTGTTTTCTTTTTTACTATGGCGGAAAAGGAAGTGGGGGAAATAAAGGTGAAAGTAAAGTAAAGATCACTCGGGAGAGGCGGGTGAGCGAAATCCGTAATCACAAGAGAGTGAGCCCTTGCCAAAAGATCACTAGGGCACCTCGGGATTGTGACACCCGTACTCACCTAAAGAAGGTGAGCCCCCTGAGGGGAAGTACGTATTTAACCAATTAATAAAATATTGAAGGTGAAGGCAAAAATGACTGTAAGGGAGCTTTAATATTCTTCGTTACCGACAAAACAATGTCTTCCATGTATACAACCATGACCACTCGGCTAACAGTAAATGCCCCATTCACTTTTTTTACCCCTTTGTTCATATTCCTTTTTATTTTGATAAATCAATGCCAAGCCAGTCTGTAAAAAGGTTAATGGCAAAGAATTCGGTAATTTTTTTTGGTGCTGGCTCAACTTCACCATTGCAGAGTAGGGTGCTAACTCGAGTATCATCCTAGTCATTTGACCGCGGTTCTGAATTACAACAGCCCTCACGCAGCTGCGTTGAGTGAGTATTTATTAATGTCGCACTATAAAGCAAAACCAGGGTTATCAAAGTGCGTTGACAAATAACCAATCACAGCTATTTTTCCAAACTTTATACACGAAAATTTTTGAAGAGATCCCTGGGTTTCTCCCCCCCCCCAACACTTCCGGCTGTCTATTTTTGCCCGCCATAAAAATCCATCAACCACATCTTAATTTTGAACCACTGCCAGATGACGAGATCTACACTTAAGCAGAACTCCCACAATCCAACGTGTTTAAAATGTAGAATAAGAGTCCCCTTTGCGAAGTCAATTCTTTGGCGACCGAAACCGATCACCAATTAACTTTTTATAAATATTTAAGCAATTTTTAAAAAAAATATTTTTTTTCATTTCTCATTTTTATATTCATTACAAAATTCCAATTTGTAAGTTCTCGGATCACATTATCGCTAAAATGAGTTGCTTGGCGGCCGATTCCGGTCGCCAAAAAATTAACTTCCCCAAGGGGCACCCTATTCTACACTTTAATCTCGAAGGTTAAGATCCTAATAATAAATGAAAAGGATTTATTTAGTTTTTTTGGTGCAAGATACATATTTGCTCAAAAAGGACCCGCATTCGTTATTTTACTAACAAACAAATGTACTATGTAAATAGTTGTTACAATCATTGATATATTGCGTATGTACTGTGAAACATTACTATGGCGGCATCTCGAGTACGTGTTATCAAAGACAATAAACCCCATGGGAAAAGGGAAAGTCATTCAGGGTCATAAATCAGTTTTATCTAAAAGTAAAGACCAAGGAATAAAATGACGAAAAAGTCTGTTAAGGGTGCATTCCAGTGTTTACAAAAGATACAAATGCCACAGGAGGAAAAATCAGGGTACTTCAAGTGTCATATAAATCCTATATTTACCTAATGAATCACCCTTTACACAACTAAGGTGTTAGGCCTTAGAAGTCCAGGTGAATTAAAATTTAAATAGTTTTTTTTTATTTCACACTAAGATTTACTATGAATTATGAACATGATTTATGGCTCTGATGTTCAAATAACTAAGTTATCACCATCCCACATTAATGTATAGACTTGATAAAAACAATAAAAAAAGGTATGTATTATCGCCACCTCTATTAATAACTTGCCAAGTTGGCAACTATGTGCTTCGTTTCATATGATTCGCCAATAGGTTGCGATAGTACATAAGTACCAAAAAAATTCAATAAAAATCATAAAAATCAACAAATATTTTTTTGGGGAAGAATTTTACCAGAAAAAAATAACAATAAATGCTTTACACTGATATTTAAGGAATGAAATTACATTGAATTCTAGATGTGCTTTTAAAACTATAATTGGTACTTACATATTATCGCAACCTATTGGCGAAATCATATGAAACAAAGCACCTGGTTGCTAATTCAGCACATACAACACATAGGAAATCAGGGTTGTCAACTTAGCGAGTTATTAATAGAGTTGGCGATTGTTGCCATAATACGTAAGTACCCTTTAATTGCATAAATTCAATTTTTATAAAAAGCTTATTTAAGAAAAATTGATATTAACCTAAATTTTTAAAATATAGATTGGAAGACAGAAATTTTAGGTATTCTGATACACTATTATTTAAGAGGGTAAATATAACACTGCAACAGGGATGCATTTTTTACATTTCAATAAGCTGTTTTTAGATTTTTAATAGTTTTGATGTTCACACACAATCAAAATAATTTTATGAAAGAGAAATAAAGTAAGGTTATAGCTGAATTATGTTTTTAAATTATTGTTAATGTAGAAAAAAATACTTGTTCATTCACAGCAATGATTTAATATGAAAATAATTAACTTATTAATTTTATAAATCTCACATTTCATTTAAATATTACTTTTTTCAATATGCAAAGAAAACAGAAAAAAAATATTCTTTACTGAAGCTATATCAAATTATATTAAAATATATAATTTTCAAATGATAGGTAAATAAATTATTCTGAAAATGTGCTGTTTTTTTTAAAAATCAAGTAAAAGTAAGGGATTTTTAAAGAGTTCTTATAACTATAAGCTACTGACAACTTCCTCATTATTATGTAAAAAAACAAAACAAAATATTTAATTCTGAGTTATCTAAAAAAAAATGAAATTCTAAGATAAAAGAATTAAATATTTTGTAACCAGGGCAATGCATTAGGGAATTTTAAATTTAAGAAAATTGCAAGAGTTTGCAAAAATAAAAGTAATATAAAAAAAATGTTTTTTAAATAAATTTCTATGTTGTAACTTATGCCACCTGATCGACAGCAACATCAGATCAAGGTCCGCGAAATTCATCACAGCTAAGGGCTAGATTTTTACGCCTGTCATTAGCCTTAGCTTTGAGCACCATGCAGGTGACAGTACGATTTTGCTCGGCTCCACCCCAATTTTGAGGGTGGTCAGAGGTCTTCCCCTCCCACCAACCTCACGAGAGGACTTGCGGCTCGACAGCTGTTTAAGAGTATCCCCATGCCGTGAAGGCACTATACATTTACTAACACCCATGCTATCTCCAGGATTCGAACCCAGGCCCTATGGCACCCCAGTCAGTGTCGCTAACCACTCTACCGGATGGGTGGCAAGTCAGTTCCTATTTAGATCAACAAAGAAAAAAATTATTTTACTTTTTATTAAATAATTATAATTAATATAAATATGTATAAACATATGACAGAATCACAATATTAAGTGGCAAAATAGAAACGATTTTACTTCAAATTTTCCTTTTTATATATGGTGTTGGACTATCAGTTTTGTTTGTTACTATTTATTCATTAATTAAATTAAATTTTTTCAATAAAATAATACAGAAAAAAGAAATCACATTTTCAGAAATTAGGCCATCCCAGGTGGGGATCAAACCCACGACCTTTGGGTTAGAAGCCCAACACGCTATCCATTGAACTACAGGGACATAACGAACAATTTTCCTTTTATATGTGGTGATATATTATGATCAAGTGTCATTCACTACAAGTTTTAAAAAATGTATTTGAACTTAAGTGGATGAATAAAAAGTATTTTATTAGAGATTGAAAATTTGAACAATATATATATAAATATAGGGAGAGTGTGAACTAATAGTAGGAATTGAAAAATCACCTTTGCAGTGTAAAAAGACAGAGATAAATCAGAGAAAGAGATTTGTATTGTCATGAGATCCAATCAAATGCACCCTGAAAAATATCTTAAAAAATCACAGGAATTTACAACTCCAGAAAAATAATTTTTAAGAAATAAAGAAGTTGTCAAGAAACCTTGTTACTAGCAAATCACATCAAATAAGTAAGTTTGAAAGATTAAATCGATAATTCTTCTTGAATTCATTAACATAAGATAATCCTACACTTTTTAAGCAATATTCTGAAGATTATCCCATTTATTTTATTAAAATTTAAAAAAAAATTTGAATATGAGAATTTACAACATATAATTAATATATAAGATACTTTTTTCATACACCGAGAAGGCAGGAAGAAGCAGCTAGGAATATTTTTTCTTTTAAATGCATTTGATTTGATTTGATTGAATGCAACAATATCCAGATCTGAAAGAGAGGTTTAAAAGATTCACTTTAGGTTCTAAAATTTAAATGTTATGCAAACAGAAACCTCAGGTGATTAAAAGTTCTCAATGTTCTTGGTAGAGAGAGAGAGAAAGAAATAAAGCAATTCTTTGGGGCACCCCTTGCCCCAAATTTATAATAAAATCTTACAAATGTCAGATTTTATATAAATATATTATATTAATGTCATTTATAAATTCTTCATATTTTTAATTAATTCAAAGATAATTAAAAATATGAAGATTTACAAATGCTGGATGATACAGATATTTTATGCAATTTTCAGAGTGGGTTTAGTTTTGACTCCACTGTAGACTATTTTCTTTGTTAAACAAAAACAACAAAAAAAGTACTGTAAAATCCAGCATATAACACACACTTTAACACAAAAAAATAACATCGAAATTTACGGCTGCACATTATCAGCCAGGTATAAAAATGAGAGGTTGAAAAATGAAAAAAGATGAGCATACAAAAATAAATTAGACTTCTACATATATCGAAATACTGTTTATTTAAAAGAAATGGCATTTCTTACGAACTTAAAGGGTTGTATTTCTAGAAGTATTCTATTGTTTCAAAAGCCTGCAATAATACCTCTGATAAACGACTTCAAAACATACGAGCATTACAAGTTTCTTTGTGAAAAGGGGGGTGCGCGTTACATGATGAATGTATCAAAAAATTAAAAAATGCAGCTCTAATGTATGGGTACACATATAAGTGCCATATTTTACAGTACATGAGTAACAGTAGAAGATAGCAACATATGTAATTTCTTAGAGTTGTACATGTAATGGAATATATAGTTTCCAATATCAACATTACTAAAATGTGGAGTAAAAGTACACAAAAGGAGTACATATTTTTCTTTATTCTTGAATACACATAACAAACATAAAACTACTGTATATATTTACATATTTATAGTGCTAGTTATCATTATCTGAGAGAAAAGAGTGTTACTGATTTATATAGGATCTGTTCATTTTATTTCATGATAGAAGTAATCAATTTCCCTGAATGAGTGTGCAGCATACCTAAAATATAATCATATATATAAATTAGTAATTAAAACAAGCTATACTTTCTATAATATAGGTAATTACAAATCTGAAATTAAGCTATATATAAAAATGTAAAATAGTCAAATAATTTTTCTGACCTTCAATAAAAGTAATCAAGTTTTCAAAAGGTGCTGAATGATTTCCATAGGCAAATCATCTCGGTTTTCTCTACATACCTTTAAAATAGAAGTATGAACATAAATTATATTTTTCTCAATAAGATATGGTAAAATCAGTATCAATAGAAATTTTCTTAAATACATTTCGAGAAAACAAGAATAAATTCACACATATACAGTATTTTTAAACTATTTTTTCAAATGATATGCTTTTTGATAAGTAAAGGAATGAATAGATATGTGGAAAAATTGAATGCAATTCATGGTTTTAAAACAGGATTTTATAGAATTCCATCAGTTTAATAAGATCATAACCAAATGGAATTTAATAACTGCCTAGTTTTATTTAAATATTTCTGACTGTAATTCAAAAAAATCTAGAGTATCAAAATAGTCCTTCAAAAAATATTGTTATGCAAAAGTAAACACATTTAATGAACTTACCTAAAGTTGGTAATTATGATTACAAGTTTCTAACTGTTGAAAATGTTAATTAAAAGCAAATTAGTTTAATGATTTGCAACTCTGCTAGCACTTTTTGTATTATTAATTATACTTAATGACTAATAGCATAAAAAATAAGAAAAATTATGAAATTCAATTTTTATAACTAACTGTAGATTCAATACTAACATTATAAATTTATTAAATAAGAAGGGGGGGGGGATGCAAGTTTTTACAACAGGTTAATTTTACTTAAGAATTAAACACTTATTTAAAAATGGACAAAAATTCACTAGCATATAACATAACTAATTACATAAAAAATACATAAAATTCTGTTTTAACTCATTTAAATATTAGTTAATCTACACACAACCAATCTTAAGTCATTTTCATTAAATGAATCATGTACTCAAGACTATATTTTTAACAAATGATTCAAGTTTTAAAAGCATTACATTCAAATAAAGCATAATGTTGAAAGAACAGAAAATTTTTGCCTTTCACATTTAACACACAAAATTGATTTAATTTCAGTATATTTCCTGCAATATAATACTATGCAGAAGAGAATGAGATATATACATATATAATAAATAATACATATAATAATATATTTGTATAATAAAAATCAAGCATACTTTTATCCACATATATGATTATAATTCTGTTAGTTTGTGTGTATATTCACATATGAATTTCAGACATATTTCTAAATACATTTTAAGAAACATATTAAGAAAATGTTTATCATGATGCTGATAATAAATATTAGAGAACAATTTTAAATCAATTTTACTTTGATATAATTAAATTTTTAGCATAAGTTCATGAATTAACTATATAAATAAAAAGTAACTAAATTTTTATATTACATCAAAATATTGAATTTTTCTTTAAAATGTTTATTAAATGCTATCATAAAAATGGACTTGAAATTTATTTTACATTAATAAAAACAATTTTTATTAGATATACACAAATATACTAATTTATATAAAATAACACACTTTTATATGCATGTTAAAAATTATCTATTAAGAATAGAATCCTTACTTAAATCATTTGAACAAAATTAAAAAAATTACATTAAACACACTTTACTAGCAGACAAGATACACCTTCTCTGGAAGGACTCTCTCTCTCTATATTTATATCAATGTTTGTATTTGTAACTGCTTATAACAAATGCTTTGATTTTTTAAAATTATGTATAATATTGAAAAATTATTGAGAGAAATTATTCACATAAAACTTTTTATCTACTATCATTCAAAATTGCTAATACATAATGGTTATGTATTAATATTTTCTTTGCTATTTATAAACACACAAGGCCCATTATATATAAAATTATTTACAGACTCCAAATTCTGCAGGATCACTAGATTTAAGCTTAATCAACCACCTTATGGCATTGGTTTTTATGCATAAAAAATTTTACTTTATGAATGGCTTTAATTACTTGTCAAATACTTCATGACAAAATGCATCAAATCAATTATTAGTCTTTTTTTTCTTGGAACAAATAATTACAAATCAGACAAAAAATATGACTACATCATAGTTAATTAACAGTTACATATTTCCAAATAATTATCTTTCACAAATCTGGACTAGTAAAAAAGTTCTATTTAATATTTTGGATTTTTGTAGAGTAAAACAAATATATTTACTAATTTTGTATATTTAGAGATATGAATGAAAAAGTATCATTATATAATGCATGATAAATAACAATTTAAAACAAAAAAAAAACTTAGTAATTTACCTGATATGCATTAATCATTTAGTTTCTAATTTTCCTTTTGAACAAATTTCAACTCCTATTTTTTAATTAATTTTTCCTTTAATCTTGAAAATATAGTTTTACTTTTTTTTATTCATGAATTAAAAGCAAGTATTTTATTCATAATTAATTAAATCAAAACAAGTTTTTATATACATGGGTTTTTTGCTAAAGTTAAAGTTTTAAGGAAGATTTTGATTTAAAAAATGTTCAGCCCAGAATAGGTACACATTTTATAAATCAAAATCTTGATGGCAAATTTACAAACAAATATTTGTCTTTAATCTTTAATTACAATCCCTTTTTCTAAATTTATGAGCCTTTCTCACTTTAAAAAAAAAAGGGAAGTGTATTTTGGGGAATCAATAAAACACTTAACACAGGTTACTGAATTTTTTAAAAAAATGTTAATAAAATAAATGAATGCTTTTGTTACCTTTTTCTCTAGTTTCAGTTTCTGCAAAAATAAATAAAGATGCTTGCCTATTAAAACTATGCAGTGATTTACCATCAATTTTTAGTTTTAGCCAGAAATTTTAAATTATAATAACCTATTTAACACCATCTAAAGGTAAACAAAAATTTGTTGAAATTTTCCAATAACATGAGGTTGATACATAAGTATTACTTTAATTTTACTTAAAAATACTTTTGTTGTTGTTATCAATCTATCTGTATTAAATTTATTTAAGTACTTTCTCAACAAATAAAAAAAGAACTTCATTTTAAAACTTTTTAAAGTAAGCTATTCCACTCCTCATACCTCCCAGCCTCACTCAAGACTCTTTCTACTGTGCTCTTCAGTCTCTTCTATTCATAGACAACACTCCTTTCCTCCTATTGAGGATACATTCTTGCAACACCAATGTTGAAACAATGCCATCTATTTTGTAAGCAAACATTTTACAAACAGCATGCTCCTTTCTTTCCCCCTTCAACTTTAATGTATTGCATGTGTTTATGATCAATAATAACTGAATTTAAAAATATAATTACAAATGTGATTTGAACTCCTACTCAATGACATTAAAACTATATTGTTACAGAGAGAAAGTTAGTAAAAGGAAACTATTACTATACTGAACTGAACTCAGTGACACAACAGCCCATGAAGGCCAAGGCCTGCTGTGCCTATCTCAGCTTTCATGACTTTAGACACTGGGGTGCATGAGCAGATGTTTTGGTCAAGTGGTCAGTCTGACATGAAACCCCCAGTGTTCAGTTCCCAAGCATGCTTGGTACTCATTTATCAACCCACTGAAGGGATAAAAGGCTGAGTTGACCTTGCCCAGCCTGGGATTTGAATCAGGGACCTGTGGTGTGGAAGCGCAATTTACTATACTATATACTAATTTTCAGGGGGAAAATTTTAATAAATAAAATAACATAAAAAAATGATAGAAGGTATTTATATGTATACTAATAACAAGTAAGTGACAGTATTATTATGGAAACAAGTTAACTGATATTTGTGATGCGTTGTTAACAGGAAACCTAACTAATTTCTTTTAAGGACATCAGATTATTAGATACGTAATGCTTTATATTGGACATTAATTATTACACTTCAATTTTTATGAAAATACTCTTAAATCAGAAGCCTTTTGCATCAAAAATACAGTATACAGATTGTTGAAGTCAGACTTGGATTACAGTAATACTATTTGAGGGGGGAAGGACACATGTGGCTGCCAAATACTAATAGTTGGGATCATTAGATCTCATTGGTACTCTAGGTAAGAGAACAATAACAATTACACTCTCTGTAAACATGTATAAATATTTCTGTTTATACATGCTTAGAGAGAGCATGAATATCAATCTCATGTCTAAACAAAAACACCATACAATGAAATCATATCGAAGTATTATTAATTGACAAAAACATTTGGTGACATAGATTTTAAGTAAACTATATTCTGAAGAATGAAAACTTCCAACACAAAAATCACACATACAAGGGTACATCTTCATTAAAAAAAGATTACTTCTAAAGGCAAATACTTCTTTTATTAGAAAAGTCTGATATTTGTGAACAGAAATAAGAACTAACATATCTCCAGGTCATTCTGAATTAGGGAGATCCCAATCAGCTAGTTTTAAAATTGGTAAAATCTCATCAGTATTTATATTCAATTTCAAGGGACATTGGTAGTCTAAGAATTCATAATGGAAAAAAAACAGCATATACCTCAAAAATATGGAACCAAATTTTTATCCGTGATAGGAACAATTCCTTGAGTTTTGCCTCAATTAGATCAAGAATGAAACTGCAATACATTTTCACTGAGCAGAAACATATGTTTAAATATATATTTAGACATAGACAAACGTACCTGTATTATCAAACAGTCCTTTCGCTGCCTCAATTCATCAACAAAAGGTAAAGCATTCCTTGCCACAGGTATTGTAGCTAAAATTCTAATGTTATCTTTAGTAAATGCTTCTCGAGTTTTTGCTAAGAATGGTTTACTAAATGATTCCATTTTCCCAATTTCATCTAAAATTAGTATCGATGAAGGCTATTTAAACAAGTTTGAAAAACACATTAATGATTTATTAACAATGAATGAATAAAAATTATTTACATATCATGTTTGAATGTCTACATATATAAATTTAAAAGTTTCCATTAACACTTTTTCAAAGCAATAAAAAAAAACATTTATAAAATTACAAAATGTTTATATAAGACATAATGCCTTTATAATCATTTAATTTTTCCTCTTTAATATCTAGAATCAAAATGATTGCTGGAATTTTTTTACTTTGAAAGATTTTATTTTAATAAATTTAAAAATATAAATTCACATTATTATACATAAAACCTTTGTATAAAAATAATATATTTTACATCAAGAATGATTTCCTGAATTGAAAATATGCCTTAAAGAAACTATCCTACAAATACTTAAACATTTTTTGAAAATACAAATACATTCATCTCACAATTAGGCTTTTACAATTTTTAAGAGCGTCTTCGAAATTTCACAAATCTGCTTTATCCAACAGATGGCGTTGTTTGCAACTCGGATGACGTCATAAAGATAAATTTTGTTTTCTGGAAACCTATCGTTACTATAGCAACGGGGTGTGGTTCAGAAATGATTGACAGATGTAGTCGGTATGAGAGCGCATGCGCTCTTTGAAGAACCAGATCGAAGAGAGGAAAAACGTGTCAGCAAACGGGTAGGGGGGTGAGGAAAGAAGGGAAAGAGTTTTCTACAAATAGTTTCAACGTTTGAATAAGGTTCTGTCACTGCCGCACAAAATTGGGTGCGGAGACATTTTTTTTTTTTGAAAGCCGTGCTAGTGGATAGGTATCAAAATGTGCATTGCATTTCTAAGTATATATAGTTCTGGAATCTACTCAAAAATACATTTTTCTGCAGAAATGATGAGGCTAATTAGTCTAGATTTGTCGGAAAACATAGGATATATTTGCTTAATTTGGGTATAATTATTATGTGAGTTTTTCCATTCATATGGAACATATTGTAGAATTTTACTGTTTCCTAGTTTCGGATGACATTTATCCCTTTTTTGGAAATTGGTATTGTAGTTTAGAAATCATGTAATTAATTTCAACTTTTATATAAAATCATCGTTATAAGGCTCCGGATTTTTAGGAAAAAAACGTTCAAATTGCCTCTTGACAAATCCGTCTACATTGTCTTAGGTATCATAAACAAAGCCCATAAGAAAAGAAGGGAAACGAAATATGGGTGGGGGTTTAATTTTTCGACGAAGAATTTGGTAGATCTTTTTTGAAATTTAGAAAAAGTATTTTTTTTTCGAATTTTAGGGGATTTATTTGTTTTATTTATCTTTGTTACCTTTATTTATTTATCGATCTAATTCTCTTTGTTTGATAGAAATATGCGAAATTTTAATAAGTTTCTTTCTGCTCATATCTCTTAGATACAAATTGTATTTGAAATTGTCATAGAAGGATGCTTATTATGGAAATAAAGTTTCGATTTGAATCTTTAAAAAGAAAATGTCATTTTTCTTAGAAATTATTAACTAGAGCACTTTTTTGTCAGTCCTTTTTAACAGCATTCCATTCTTGTTTTACAAAAATGCTGTTTCCAATCAGGGGCATAGTTACCGCATATCAATGATACGGGGCCCCAAGCTTTGAGGGCGGGCACCCAAACGTGTAAGCAAGAATCGCGGGGGTGGCCTTAGAGAGGGCCCTCAAAGATGATACAGGGAGCAGCTCCGCCAGTGTTTCAATACTCATGAAAATGTGACACAAATTTCACATCCTTCAATCAAATTATTATATTCATTGAATTAATTTTCAAGCTAAGATTCCTTTTTTTATTTCCTACGTGCAACGTTTTCAGAATATTTATTGTATAAGTCTGCGTTTGTACTCTCATAATGTTTATTTTTAGTGTGGCCGATTATAAGCGGTAAAATCGGTGCATTTTGTGATCGGCTCTTTTATTTTGAATTTTTACTGCTTTGATCTTCTTTTCTAGTGACACGATTGCGATGCTAAATTCCCAGAGGAGCGGTGTGGAGAACAGTAGTGCGCTTTTGAAATCTGATGTTGCTATCAATTTTTTTCATGAAATTATCTTAATAAGACTCATGATTTACAGAGGAAGTTCTTCAGTGAATTCACGAGCATGTTTATGATTGTTGTCTTGGATATCAAAAATAAAGTCCATCGGGCTAAGAAGAGGGAAGGGATTTTAAATTTTTTGAAGAAAATTTAGTATATCTACAGTTGG